>WSYH01000534.1:0-127756 GCA_036426205.1 Ascaphus truei | reverse complement strand
TAATGGCGACGGCTTTGGTCAGCATTGCTGACTGACTTTTTGGGTGTTACCTGTGACATCAGCACTGCCATTTAGCAGGTAATCTGCAGTCAGGAGGACATCCTGCATTAGATATACACCCAGGAATGTGTGACCTTATCCCTAATAAGCGATAATCAGGAGGTCATCCTACATTAGATAACAAAATAGGATTGTCTGAGCCTCTCATAGAGCTTTGCACTTTAGGGAGTAAAGTGTTCCTAAACTGAGTTAACCAGTCAAACTGGTTCCAGGGTGACCAATGCCTCACACTTCTCTCTTTTACAATCAATTCAAACTGCTGCTGCTCTTCTGCTGTGTATGCTCTCTTCTGTCCCTAAACATCTCGAAAAAGGAAAAAAAACAGCGCACCACCAAGTGGGTCCCAATCAATGTATTTAAAAATCTTCTTTATTTAATAATCTACTAAATTGAGTACAGTAACACCCTCCTACGCGTTTCGTGTGACACATACACTTATGCAAGCGTATTGCATTCAATTATTTATAAATGTAAATAAGATTTGGGGGCCACAGGTGAAGCCTTGAGGGCCGTTTGTTGCCCACCAATGACAAAGTGTAAGCTTGTCATGACAGTCTCCTTTTTGCCTCACGTTGTCGATTTCTTGTTTGCTCTTATTTCCATTGTTAGTACTTTATTATCCTTGTGTTGTAATTTTTTAAGCGCTGCATAAACAGTTGGCGCAATGAATAAAAATATACTTACACACCTGCTTCTACTTCCTATCATTGGAATGCCCTTACTTGGTACTTACCTGTATACCTCTATCTGGGGATGACCTTGGCTGAGTTTTTTTTTTGTGATATCTTTCATAAATGAGCATTAAAATACAGAGACTCACTATTTCACTCAAAGATACATTCTGCCATTCACTCACTCACTGAATCACTCACCTGTATACTCTCAGCCTGCTATTGAGCAACATCCTGCCATGGAACCATTCACTCAGCCTTCTGGACATTTACCCATTCTCTCACAGGCACCCAGTCAATCAGTCACATACAATACAATGATCGTATTCAGTAACTCTCTTTCCGCCTCTCACAGACCAAGAGCACGTAGTCAATCAGTAAAGGTGTTAAAGAAAGTGTGTGGTTATTACAATATGAATGGTTATCCTCTTGAACAAACGAGAAGGATTTTGGTGGCTGTGGGATTTATTCTCCAGATCCCTTTGAAAATGGTAAAACCAGAACTAAAAAGAAGGTTATATGTGGCCTAAAAGATGCTCAGGGTTTTTGTTTAACTATAGAAACATAAAAATGCAGAAAAGCGCACACCTCATAGAGAGAATGAGTCTAATAAATAACATACTTGTAGTCAGTGACTTGAACCCAAGGTCACAAGGAGCCAACAACAGGAATTTTACCAGGTTCTCCTGCTGCAAACTCAGTGCCCGTGTCTTTACTCACTGAGCCACTGCATCAGCAGCAACCACTATACCTTCTGGTCCTTATGCACAATGATTTTGTAAGTGCATTTTTAACTCTTGTGCCAAGTAAAGCCTTTAATACTGCACTATGAGGGGTGCGCTTTTCTGCTTTTTTATCTTTCTATATGTAACGTGTATTCCTTCTATCCCAAGCACAGATATAGTGTGGGTGGGTGGAACCCTATGTGTTACCAGGTGTGGTGCATATACCTGTAGGTTCACAAGAGGCCTGAGCCTCCGCTTGTTGGGAACCTGAGGTTAGTCCTTTGGCTCGATCTGGTTTACAGCGCCTCCACCTGTGTAGGGTTCTAGGAATGTAGAAGGTTGCCTACACAGGACCCACATATACAATAAGTACATACACAGAGATGTATATAACCAGTTTATATATATGCAGAAATAATCACACACTTAGCAGTAACCACTATGTACGTTATAATACTACTTCCCCTAGGGGATAACTCCACAACCATATGTAATGGTTTTTCTGGACCCTCCTGACCCACCCAATCTCAGATTGGCCCCTGTGGTCTAACCGGTCCCCATTACATGGTCGTGTCTGGTGGTGCACCTGTTGGCTACAGGACTCCTGAGTCTCCCGCATGATGGTGTTATGGGGAATGTCAGCAAGACAGGCAGCTGATGTCGTATGCTAGAGTCCTACCTAAATACAGTGCAGCGCCTCCACCTCATCAGGATCTCTGCGTCCGCAAGGAGATGGTTCTGATGAGGAACTCCTCTGTGGTGCCTTCCTCTGTGGAGTAACTTCACACTCACACATGGGGGTTCTTTCGAATAAGGGCATCTTTATTGATGGTTCAGGCAGACTGTCCCTCGCAGCAAACAGCTGAGCCGCTCATCTTGTACAGCACTCTCCTTCAGAAGAATCTGCCCTCCCAATGGAGTTGGATCACCTCTCCCCTCAGGGAGATCACCCCCTGTGCAGGTCCCTGGACACAGTGCAGGCACTTTGTTGTGCCTGTCAGCCTTACTGCTGTAGCCTCAAACGGCTTAACACTTGAACTTGAACATACTCCTTGAACACTCAGTCAAGACAAGGACACACACTAACTTTTGGCAGTGCTGTGTCTTATATAACAAAGGGAATAGCTCCACCTCCTGTGTCACTAACAATGGACACAAGGTATGTTACCACTCCCCTGATGTACATATGACACCTCACCAGGGTGTGAGGGCAAACCTCCATGATTGATGCTGGCAATCCTGTATCCTTACCAGGTTTACTGCCAGCATGAGAGAGAACTGTATACCACTTTTAAACATGGCTACACATATAACGCAGTCCAAAGTGTCTTTCACTCCACTAGGAGTGTACCTTACACCCACCACCGTGTACCCCCACACCGTTTCCACAGTTAACCCTTTTGTCCCGTGGTCAGCGCTGCCACTATGTGAGAGTATAGATATATATTTAGGTGATTCGTTGGTGCCCTTATAAAGGTACCTGCCGAGTGCTCCTGCACTCGGGCCTGCAAGCAACTTCGAAAAGGATCTGCCGCTTGTTGGTTCCGTCTGCAATCCGGTCCTTCCTTGCATGAGGGTCCGCCATGGGCGATCCCACCCAGGACATAGTCTCTGTCTCTTTGGGCATAGGCTTGAGCCCAAGTCTCTTCTCGGGGAGCGCAGCGTCCGCTGGATCCCTAACTATCACTGATACTAATGTGACAGGGTCCCTAACCTAGGGCCTGTCCCTGTAGCACCACAAGCTGTGAGGGGCTCAGGACCTAACTGGGGCCTAGGGGGCTGCTGGCCTAATGCAGTGGGTCACAGACCCCTGCACTCACCTCCTTCCCCTAGCTCTTCCTGGTCCTGACTGTCTGTGTCCCGCACGCGCGAAATGTATCTATCCCCTGCAAGCAGGGAGCTCCTATAGCCCTATTGGCTCCCTGGCGTCATGGGGTCGCTCCTGAGGCTCATGGGACTTGTAGTCCCATTCCAAGAGCCTCTCTGGTAGGCTAGTGTTCGCGCTCTTGCTGCTCGCATATGCGCAACTGTCCGGGCCGCCTAAGCTCTCACTGCGCATGCGCAACCTTTTTAAAGATGGCGGCGCCCTGCACGGGAGCCGCCGGGAACCTCCGTAGCGCTGAAGCGCTCCCTGTCTGGCCCCCATCCTCCAGAAGTGCCGGCGGGTCTATCGAGTGACCCCCGGCAGCGGAGGTAACGAGGGGGGGAGGGGTCGCGGGGCAGAAAAGACGCAGAGGGGTCTGGTTACATATAGTTTACTTGTGGTACGCCTGGGTTGCTTCCAGTTGAAGATAGCAGCACCCTCAAGATTGGACTCTTAAATCTCTATGGTTTTTATTCATTCATATTTATATGTGTATTAACTGTGGAATTAATTTTGTTTGTACAGGTTGTTTTTTAAAGCTGTACTCACCACATAGGTTATTGAGTGCCCCCATGTGACTATTGTTTTCTATTGTTATAGAGGACCTAATATCAATATTGAATTAATTTTAATTATACTATTATACTATTATAAGCTATTTAATCATCAGCTATTTGAAGATATTTATTTTTGTGTAACTAGTAAAGATGAGATGCTTAATGTTGTCACTGAATACTATGCAGAGGTTTTTTTTAGCAAAAAAAACCTATTGATCCTGTAGAAATGGACAATTATCTGGGATCTATTAATGTCCCATCTGAGTTTCTGAGGATGACGTGATAGGCTTAGACTCCCCAATCACAGCAAGGGACGTGTCTAACGCAATTAAGACCCTCTCAGGTAACAAAACCCCCGGGGCAGATGGAATCACTGCTGAATTTTATAATGTTTTCCGTGAGATTTTAGCTGAAATATTGGCAAACGTTTATAATGCTTCTCTGGGAGGGACAGAGAGTTCCTCTCTCACTCTCAGCGTGAATCCCTTTAGACCTTATTATATAAGAAAGGGGATTCGAAAGAATTAAAAAGTTGGCGGCCAATAGTCTTACTAAACAATAATTATAAAATATTAGCAAAGATCCTTATAAATCAGATGAGTAACATCGCTGAGAAGGTGATAACGAGTTCCCAATGCTGTGCCATTAAGGGAAGGAACATCGCTAATAATGTAATTAACATCAGGGAGATGTTTGAGATGGGCAGGAATGGAGGTCTATCAGGTTACCTGTTACATCTTGACCAGGCCAAAGCCTTCGATGGGGTGGATCATGTCTATCTTTTTAAAACTCTGGAAAGATATGGTTTCCCAGATACTTTTGTGGAGAAACTGGCTCTGCTGTATGAAGGAGCTTAGGGAAGACTGGTCACTAATGGCTGGGTGGGGGAATCTTTTCCCATAAAGTCGGGTGTTAGACAGGGCTGCCCGCTGAGCCCCCTGTTATACATCTTCTCCATAGACCGCTTTTTAAGGCACCTGGAGCAGAATAGTCTTATCCAAGCCGTACCCTGTGAGGGTTCCCAACACCAAGGGGGTGTTAGGTGCCAGGCGTATGCAGACAACGTTTGTATTTATGTTGCCTCAAAAAGCTCATTTGAAGGTGTTAGCCAGGAAATAAATAAATACTCAAATGTTTCCAACTCCCTGGTGAATCAGGATAAGTCTGTGGCCTGCTGGTTAGGAAAAGAGGAAACCCCCTTTAGTCTACCTGAGGATATTCAGATAGACAATGCCTCTTTTAAAGTTTTAGGAATTTATTTTGGAAAAGAGAATTCCGGTGTTCACAACTGGAAGGAGAAACGAAACATCTGTAAGGTAAAGGTAGAACAGAGGAAGAAGTGGAAATTCTCTTTTAGAGAGAAAGTTAAATGATTAAGGTTTTTTGATTCCTATTTTTGTGTATTTAAGTTTTGTATTTCCTCCCCCTGCGGAAATTACTGTTATTTTATATAGCCTTTTTTTCCAATTGCTCTGGGGAAATCGTTTGAACGTGTTAAAGCGAGACATCACTTATTTGTCGAGAGAGAAAGGCGGTTTGGGAATGGTGAACCCGGTATTATTTTTTTCTCTTATTTTTGTATGTTTTCATTTGCAGAATTTTCTCAATAGAGATTACCAGTTATTCTGGACCCAGGGTCATGTCTAGGGTATGAATGGACCCAGATAGCTTCAGCTCAGCCCCCTTTCCTGTTATATTTTCTTCACTTTATTGAAAAAGGACGATGCTTATACAGGCACTTGTGGATGTAATGTTGTGTTGGGAGAGTGCTTCTCTATAGGTGCTTCATAGTTAAGGGCAAGTGAAAAGGATTGGGCCTTGCCGGGAGGAGTATAACATAGAAGGGGTGCTCACTCAGCCAGAGTCAGGAAGTAAAAGACAGTGAGGGGGATCTGGGAGACAGGAATAGTCTAGGGACAGATCAACTGTCAGCAAGAAAGGGGGGAGGGCAGAATAGCCCATTCTGAGAAAAGATCTCAGGGGTTGCTGTAGCAACTTACTGGCTACATGCTCAGAGGCAGAAAAGGCAACATAGTAATATATCACACAGGCACAGTGTGTGTGTGTGTAGAGCAAATACATGCAGCTGAAACTAAGGAGCTGACAAGCAGAAGCTGCAAGGGGGGTCAAACAGAAATATGATTCTTGTTCCATGACACCAGTTTTGGCGTATATGTATTTTAGGAAGTGGGTGTCTCCCCTTCAAATTGGCTAGATGGAAAACATGTTAAAAGAATTATTGTAAGAAGTGTATACATGCCAGAATATACTGTATGAGGATTATGTTCAAATTCTTAAATAGATGTAAAATAACTGCTTCGGAAATTACTTCTGTTCCCAGGATCAAAATGGTACTGGGCAGTACTGGGTAGAATATGTCACACACTTAGATCTAATACACTGCGATAAAGAGGACCAGAAAGAGGACTTACAGAATCCATTAGACCCGAGAATCCCTCTTGGGGTTCAGGATACCATCTGGTTGACTTTCCATGGGCGTCTTTATGAAGTGTAGTACATGTTTGACTCCCCCCCCCCCCTTCTCTGGGAGATTCTGGCTATGCGACTGCTTTGTGTGGTGCTTGTTACTGGCGTGGTACAGGAGAGATGAGTTTCCCGCAATGGTGTGGGGGGTACAGGGCAGACTCTTAGGGATCCCTCTGATTCTTTCCTTCTCTGTGTCAGCGCCTCCAGACATAGGGGGCCCCAGCAAGGCAGAAGGCGGTCCCCGCTATGACAAGCCTTACTCTCAGTTACCTCCCTCCATACAGACTGCAGCGAAGCCAGAAGTACAAATGAGGATGTTCTGTATTATAGCAGCCACTGCTGGTGATATTGCAGCGTATGCTCCAGTTGGTAAGGTAGATCCCTGACTTCTGGATAGTACTGGCCTGCGGGTAATGGTGGGGCCTAGCTGGGTTAGGTTATGTGCTCAGCCCATGAGGGGCTGATCACATCTCACTCCCGGCTGGGAGGAGACATTTCCAACACATCCTACTCCATGCAGGGGCAGGCTGGAACCAACTGAAGGTCTCACCCCTAAGGGGCTGAACTTCAAGCTATAATTTAGGCACTTCCTTCATGCAGCTCAAAGAGGGAGGGCCCAGTATCTGTACCACCATTGGCTATCACAGATCCCTGTGTCAACTGCACTCCTGTCACTCAGGAATTCAGCATGAGGAGGGGGAAACCCCCATAGGATAGCCTGTCACTGTCTACATCTTATTAGAACTTGCGTGACAGGGGAAGGTAGAGAGATAGCTGGTCCAGCCACCGCTATACAAGAGCAAATTTAAAATATAAAAACATAGCGGACAGGAACTGCCCCCGAGGTTCCTTTGCTGGGATCTTGGAGGCGATGGAGCACCTCCTCCTGGAGTGCCCCTACGCAGTGGAGATGTGGGAAGGTCCTCATTACGGACGCCAGATTTAAAGGGTCAAAACTATTGTGAAATAGTGTACAGTGTGTTTAGGGATCACTTGCAGGGTTACAGCGGTAGCACAGTGGTGTTAATTAATGCACTTGTGTCACGACCTGGGAGTCACGCCGCCCTCGGCGTGCTCCTCACTTACCCGCGGCTCCTCCGGACTCTCCCGCGCCTCGCAGCGATCCTTCCTCCAGGACGCCGGTCGTCTTCTTGCCTTGATGCGCGCGCACGCCAGCACTCCCCTTCTACTGTCGGGTCTGGGCGTGTGTCTGGTCACGCGCTCGCAGAAACGGCCACACGGGGGCGCGCCCACATAGAGGAGCGTCAGCCTCTTAAAGGCATATCGCCCATTTGTAATGCTGCAATCAAATACATCCATTCATCTACTCCCTCCCCCAGGAGTTCCTCTGGACCTATCCCTGACTCAGTCTGGCCCATTCACACACCTCGACCTTGCTACTCAGCCATTGGACCCTCTTGCCTATTATATACCCTGCAGCTTCATTAACTCATCGGCTGAGCATAGAACCAGTTGTTCTCATCACTCTCTGCCTCCCTAGTCCTGTCTTGTCCTGTCTTGTTTTGCAGTCTTCCTCGTGTACCGAACCGGCTTCCGCTACGTCTACCCGCACCTCTGGCATCCCGAACTCGGCATACGGCAACACGACTCTCCGTACCTCTGGCATCCCGATCTCGGCAAACGGTAAACTATTACGTCCCTCTCTCTAACCCCGGATTTAGCAAACAGCACCCTCTACCATCCGTACCTCTCCTGCCCCGATCCGGACTCCCAGACCACTCTACTCTCAAGACGTGCCCTCGTGGCTGTGGGTGGCGTTACTGTATATCCTATCCCACCTCAGCACCGCGGTCCCGTCTCGTTTGTGGTGAGCACGTCCTGACAACTTGTGAAATACAGGTTGGGGATCACCTGCAGTCTTCTCCCCACAGAGCGGGTTCTCGTGACTGTAACCTGCACAGTGGGACAGGATATAGAGCAGATAAAGCAGGGGAAGAGAGACAGGTGGGATATAAAGTCCTGGGAGAGAAGATGGGCGGGTGTTCAGATATAAGTGTGTAAACATTTCCTGTATACAGTGTAAATAAGATGTAAGATAGTACATTTTAGTTTGTTGCTTTTGTATTGATGTTTGTAAATATGTTTTTTTTTTATAATAAAAATTACCCTCTGAGCCTGTCATAGAGCTTTGTACCTTACTGAATAAAGATGTCTTAAACTGAACTAACTATATTCTAAAGCCAGGGTCACATGGCAAGTGTGAATAGCCCCATATAGATTAACTCAGCCCCCTTTCCAAATCGCGCCAAGTCCTATAATATTTCCTTCACTTTATTGGAAAAGCAGCAGTAAATACAGACTCTTGTGGATGGTGTGTAGTTGTGAGTTTGTAGTTAAGGGCAGGTAGAATGAGATGGCCGTGTCATGGGAGTGTAACAGAGATGGGTGCTGTACTCACTGTGTCCTGGGTGGAAAAAGGAAACGAGGAGCAAGGGTCACACTAGAAGTGAGATGGGACAAACTACTGTCAGCAAAGACAGGGGGAGGGCAGAATAGCCCATTCTGAGAAGGATCTCAGAGGTTGCTGTAGCAATCCACTGATTAAGGCTGTGTACACAACATGTAACAATAATGTTGCCTTTTCACATGCAGCTAGCTGCTGGGACAGGGAAATGACAGGCAGCTAAATTTAGGGAGACATGAATCCTATGAGCTGCAAAGGGAGGCAGAGAAATATGAAATCCTGTTCCATGACAAACTAGTCAAACTGGTTCCACTGTCCGACCTACACAAAGGAACTAGTCGCGGTGACGTCACTGGAAGGAGCAGTAGTGATGTGTGTTGGGCATCCTGAGAATATGTTCACAAGGAAATAACCTGCGGTTATCCAATAAACAATCCCAGCCCATGTATTGCTCCCGTTACCTGGACACAGGAATTAAGTTACACCGAGATTCAGTCACTGTGAGCCTCTCCTGGGCGATGGACTCACGCCGCACTACCTCTCTACGGAGGAAAGTTTCTAAAAGCGAATAACTAAAAATAATCTGATGATCGCCGCATTTGAAATTATTTTCGCTTATATTTTCTTGGGTCAATGTTGAACAGAAAGATAAAGAAAAGCTCCCTATATGCCGCACAAGAGGACACCTATACCTGTATTAAAACTTACTATTTATTAATAAACGATTAAAATATATTTATTGCAGCAATAATGTGAACCAAAGTAATTAAAAAAGTGAATTATAAACGGAGACGTTAGCTGTGTGCCTAGTTCAAACTAACAGTGTAAATAGGAACCACTATTATAAATCTGAGTATCCCACAACTATATAATTATACTAGAGGTGGTAGTGATTCTGTTACAATTTGATGTCGTTTGAAATCTACTCCTAAATGGTAATAAAGGGTGTAAAAATAATTGGAGGGGAAATGGGGAAGGGGAAAATCCTGCTCAGCTCAAATCAAAGTTACTTACTAGAGAGGTGCTATCAGGGTTAATATATGTGTGTAGGGAGGGGAAAGAGACCAGAACCCTATGTGATGCACTCAACTCTACTAATATGAAAATAATAAAGTTTTATTAATATTTATTAAGGTAAACATAAAAAAACAAAGGGTGGGTAGGGGAGTGGGGGAATAAGCTCTTGCTACTGTCCTGAAAATGGTGCCAGGGGTTAACGGAACTGAAGAGCACAAAATACTTGCAAGAGCAAGCAAAAGAACCCCTTTTAAACAAGCACTCATAAAGTGAAAAAATGTATTTCAAATAACTAAACCTTTAATAAATGCTAATGGGTAACAGTGAACACAAAACACTTAAAAACTGCCAACAGGAGAGATGACTGTAGGCATTTTACATGACCGCTACATATTAATATAGCTACCTCTCTCTTTTTTACTGGTGCGGAGGCTAAAGTTACATGAGAATAGACATGCTCATATAACATGGGCATGATAAGCCACTATAGTAGTCAATGGGCAACCTATCAAGAAACCACAGCACCAAAAACCCACAAGAATAAAATAAATACCCACGCACCTAAACACCAAAAGAATAAAATTAAGCTAACATCAAAACAACAGAATTAATAAATTAATGAAACACCTAAGCATTAGACAAATAAAACACATCTGACCCCCTAACAAACAGAACAATTAAATTAAACGCCTAAACAATCCGAAAATGTAATTACAAAAAATCCTACAAATGCATAACAATTAAATCAAAACAATTAAAAAAATAGAAAACAGTACAATTAATAAAAAATAAGCATTTGCCAAAAAAATGCATTGTCTGTCACTGTATTTAGCTATACCCTTTAGGGCATACATAAATACATTAGCAGTCAATGGGCAATCAAAAACATAAAAAGAAAAAATAAAATTATAAAAACCTGAGAAATAACAATTACATACATTCATTATTTCTTTTACCTTTAGATGTCTTCACCCTCTGAATCCTGCCGTATCAGGAAGCTCTCGACCCGCGATGTCATGATCAGCTTCAGGTAAAAAAAAAAATCTTCTTTCTTCCATCTTCTTATTTTCTTGTTTCCTTCCATCTTCTTTACTTGTAATCCAATCGAACCCCATCCAAATCCAAAACGTTTGTTGACTCGTCAGCATCTTAAACTAAAATGAGACAGAACAGTCTTTATATAAGGCCTGTGACGTCACATTTTAGGGTCAGATGGTACAGGTCCAATCCGATTGGATGCTGTATCATTTGACCGGCTTTAATTTTTTTTTTTTAAGGATGTGATGACATCTCCAAGTGAGGTAAGTCACATCCTTAAACCACACGGCTGACATCACATGGTACTACAGCCAATGGGATTGAAGACAATCCCATTGGTTCATGTACCATGTGACATGTTCCACTTGTTTAAAAGGATGTAGCATCATCCTTTAAAGTGATGTCACA
Organism: Ascaphus truei; assembly: GCA_036426205.1. NCBI lineage: Eukaryota > Metazoa > Chordata > Amphibia > Anura > Ascaphidae > Ascaphus > Ascaphus truei. The sequence continues at coordinate 116,504 of WSYH01000534.1, read as the reverse complement.
TCCTTTAAAAAAAAGGAACATATCATATGGTACAAGAACCAATGGGATTGAAGACAATCCCATTGGCTGTAGTACCATGTGATAGCCATGTGGTTTTAAGGATGTGACGTACCTCCCTTGGAGATGAAGTCACATCCTTAAAAAAAGTTTTAAAAGACTGTCAATCAGATTGGACCTGTCCTATCTAACCCTAAAATGTGATGTCACAGGCCATATATAAGGTCTGTTCCATCTAATTTTAGCTACAGATGCCGATGAGTCAACATCCGTTTTGGATTTAGCATGGGGTTACATTGGATTACAAAGAAAGAAGATAGAAGAAGGAAGAAAGAAGATTTTTTTTTACCTGATCACGAAGCATCGCCTAGGATGTCGGAGGATGGCGTCTTTGGTCGAGAGCTTCCTGATACGGCAGAATTCTGAGGGTGAAGACATAAAAAGATAAGAAAAATATTGAATGTATCTAATTTTAATTTTCAGGTTTTTTTGTGTGTATTTATTTTAATGTTTTTGCTTGCCCATTGACTGCGTTTTGCTTGCCCATTGACTACCCCTTTAGGTATAGATAAATACAGTGATGGCCAATTAATTTTTTGGTAAATGCTTCTTTTGAATTAATGGTTATGTATGTTATCTATTTCTGTTTATTGTTTTGAGTTAATTGTTATGTATTTGTAGGGTTTTATTTAATACATTTTCGGATTGTTTAGGCGTTTAATTTAATTGGTAGGGGTTACATTTCTTTTATTGTTGTGTATTTTTGGGCCTGTTGATTTTTTTTATGTTGCCCTCTGACTGCTATAGTGGCTTATCATGCCCATGTTATATGGGCATGAAGTACCACTGTGCCAATCAATGGGTAGAGGGTGGGGGTACTTGTGCCGGGGTGGGTGGTTAGGTTTCCTGGATGAGTAGTGGGGGAGGGGGATTAATTACTATAATGGTTACTAACCGCTAAGGGGATTATGGGGTTAGGGGCCATTAGATTGTATTTTTTATTATTGTATTCCTGCCAATGGAGGACATGGACACGAAGCATGATGATGAGGATGCCCTTCATCCTGGCAGGGGTAAGTAGAAGATTTAGTTACTTTATGCTGCTGTATATTGTTTTATTTTGAATGGGCAAATACACTATTATCCAGATCTGGATAATAGTAATTTTGCCCATTACTGTACTGTATGGGTTGGGGGGGTTGTTGAGGGTAGAGGAGGGGGTATTAGGGTTGTTGTGTTTTTGAATGTTTCTTATGGGTAGAGGGATTGGGTGAAGGGGTAGTTGCCCCAAGGGTTGGTGGTTGGCCTACCGGGTGGATAGAGGGAGTGGTTAACCCCTTAATTACCATAGTTGTTCCGCTATGGTGGTAAAGGGGTTAACCACTCTCGCAACCTTCTCAGCAGGCCTAACCACCCACCCTAGGCAACTAACCCCTTCATCACCCCCTTAACCCTAATAAACATGCTATTCAGGTTTAACCCCTTAATTGCCTTAGCGGTTAGTAGCAGGGGGTCTCCGGAGTAGAACCTCGTTGATTTCAGGTCCGTGGACCCCCTGCTTCCGAGATTAAAGCGCCATTATGGGGTGCCGGTATCCCAAATGCAATGTTTAAATATCCTGTGTCACGTGACCGGGACATTAAAATGCATAGCAGATACAGGCACCCCATATCCGGGCCTGTATCTTGGGAAGCAGGGGTCCCCAGACCTGAAATCAACGTGGTTCTGCTTCGTAGACCCCCTTCTCATGCACACCAGTATTAAAACTTTTTAATTAAAACACTGTGATCACTGCGAGATATGCGCAGGGAGAGGTAGCTCTCTCTGTGTAGCTCTGCAGCCAGATCGAAAGAGGAGAACTTTGAGAGAGGCTGAGATGAGTTTTCCTGCTTCGCCGAGCGATTTGGGCATTTTCCAACCGCACGGTTTGAGTTGGGTTCAGATTCTTTCTGAATACCGTGATAACTCAACTGACAAACCGTTCGGCGAGAATATGCCAAACCTTGCCAAGTTGCAGCGAACTAATTGAGGCTACTAGCATAGGCACCTAAGTCTGGTTACATATGTTTACTTACATTAACAATAGCTGGACTTCCTTGGAAATATGATACACAACTTAATGAGCTACAGGAAATCATAAATAATGTAATAGTAAACAACGTCAAGCATGCTGCAGATAATGAATGGATGTGTATAGTGCGTAGCTCAATAAATTGTGTATAACACTTCCAAGGAAGTTCAACCAATTGTTCAAAGAAACCTTTTCACCTCTGATAGAAACAGAATTTGTACATGATCTGGGAAGAACTGTGATTCCGAAACTCTTTATGTCAGCCCTCCCAAAAGCTATTGCAGTACTTTCCCTTTGGGACACACATTCTATAATCAGTGTAGGAAGCAAAATGATAAAGGTTTAAGAGTTGGGACCTAACAAATTCCCACTCAAAGGGATAAGGACTTTTAACTTAGTGGAATATACTATATGTGTAATTGATGATGGAATTCTCTGTCTTTGCTACTACAGTATCTCTGTCACACTGTCTTTTTGCCTGTTTATGCCCTACCTTTTCTTTTTCAACTCCAAGGTGTATATTTAGTTACAGGCATACTCCGCATTAACGTATGCAATGGGTCCAGAGCATGTACTGTACGTAAAGCGAAAATGTACTTAAAGTGAAGCATTTGAAGCCCAGGAGGCGCATGACAGCTAGACTGGTTTTCGGTTCCTGAGGTGAGTGTCCACGAGGCAAAGGCGGCTGCTTGTCAGTATTGATCCAGAGTTGGTGCGATTGGATCCTCCACGTGCTCAGGACGCTTGTACAACTTTTCCCTGTCGTGAGTTGGATTCTAATACTAAAACTTCACTAGCCACATGTGTTTGTTTTTATATTGTATTAATTGTGGTTTATTATTTATTGGCTATTTTTTAGTATTAATATTAATTCATATTTATTTTATATCTATTTTCTATTATTTTGGTTATTATTGGTGTATTTATGTGTTTTTCTTGTTGTATGGTGTTGCACTATGATATTCTTTATTTTTAATTTCCATGTGCTGTGAGACCACTTTCAAGAGACCCATTGGAGGTTTTTGTATTGTATTGTATTGTATTGTATGTCTTTATTTATATAGCGCCATTAATGTACATAGCGCTTCACAGTGGTAATACATGTGGTAATCAAATAAATAACAAATAATATGTAGCCCCTGTAAGAAATAGTGGACTACATATCTTTCTCCTACTGACGTAAGTCCTGTTAAGGGCAGGCGCCAGTAGTAATCATGGGTTTTTCCTCCTTCAAGCCCTGCCTTGAGTGATAGAGGTAGGCTCCTGACTCTGTGGCAGGCCTGAGACAGAGGGGAGGTCCTGCTGACATCATGAGGGGCAGGGCTGTACTCTATTTAGTGGGCTGCTCCTGTGTGTTAAGTTAGTCTAGTGCTGGAGCAGAGAGAGTATGGTCTGGAAGTTTGGAAGAGACAGGAGAGGAGACACTCAGCCATACTGAGTAGAGTGGATAGCACTATAGTGCGTGGACCAATGCCCCTCACCCTGCTGAAGGGGTGAGGGGGGAGATCTAGCCTCACCCAGAGGGCCTACCCTTGGGTGGAGGCAGGGGTATTGAAGCCCCAACCAGGCCATCCTGCAGGGGTACAGCCTGGAGGAGAGGAGAGGAGAGAAAGACCTGTTAAATTTGGAGGAACTGCTACAGTGCATGAACTGCTGTGTGATACTGCTGTGTGCTGATCTACTGTACAAGGACAATAAAGAGACACTGCTTTTATATAAAGACTGTGTAAGAGCTGGATCATTCGCCCTGGGACCAGGGCTTCTCTGTAAGGGTCCCACCCCACATCCCTGGGGCTTATAGAGATGGAGGCGCTGCACCGTTGCTAAGAAGATGAAGGCATATACCCCTGAAGCCTGGCCCTGTTGTCCCCAATACCAACACGGGAGACTCAGGCCCTCCTGTTTCAAGCAGGTATGCACCACCATACACATGTAGCCAGCCCTCACTACACCCTAGCGGAGCAATCTGTGTCTGTGGGGGGGGGGAACATGGGCTACATTTGGAGGCGCTGCTGAGATACAGGACAGGCTTTCAGCAAGGCAGAGCGGGAAGAGAGAAGTGCACCTTCCATGCAAGTACTGGAGAGTGTAGGGCATGTAATACCAGGGGTAGTCAGGGGAGCGTGGATTCCTGCACAGTACGCCCTGGGTGCCCTAAGAGGGTGTTGTAAGATGGGTGCATGGCTATAGCTGTCCTAGTCCCTTGAGGCAGGTAGTGTGAGGCAATTGGGGTGGGGTTAGCCTGTTAACTTGTCCAGGGACCATGGCCCAGTGCCTGCACTATGAGTGGCCAAAAGTAGGAAACGCCCATACTTAGGGAGATGCCCAGTACACTAGCCAGCACCCACATAAAACACACCACAGAGTACTTGTAGGAACCGTCAGTGAGTGCGGTGCACAGAGAAGGAGTTCTGCTTAGCTGGGGTATGCCACATCATACTAGTGGGCAAACAGTCAGAAATAGCACGCAGAGAGCATCAGAGAGTGTCAGTGGGAGCAGTCAGTGGGAGCAGTCAGTGTCTAGGAACGAGTTATGACCTAGACACTGAGAATAGTGCAATTATACATTTGGAGGGCTCATGAAAGATGGCGGCCATCCCTACGTGTGCTCCGCGGGGCATGACAGAGTTAAAAATGGCGACAGAAGCGCCATCCACGGCCCAGCAGTTATCAGCCGAACTAAAATAGCGACTCCCGCCAATCCTGGATTGCGCACGTGAAACGTGCAAAGAGACTATTAGAGAAATGTGGAGGGAGATGTGCAGGGGTTTGGCGCCAAACCCAGATCCCCTGCAAGAGGAGTGGAGTGGCGCGAAAGCCGAAAGCCCACCCACCTGTGCTGTAACTGGACAACAGACAAAGCCACGTCACACTGAGAGAAGGAGTGCCGCTCCTCTTGTTTCCACCAGAGGGAGGGGGCATAAGGAGAGCCAATCAGGAGCATCCTCCCCAGCGAAGGGAGGGACAGGAAGTGAGAGCGAGGAACTTCATTTCTGTCTGACATTCACAGAGAGAGGAGCTGAAACATTGAACTGTTCCACCCCTGAGCTAACTATGTCAGAGCCGAGCACAACGGTCTTCCAACTCCCAGGAGGCTTCCTGGTGGTGGAGATCGAGGGCCGAGAGTACCTCCAGTGCCTGTGTGTACACTGCAGGACACCCGGACCGGCCGCCAGCACCAAAGCATGATGCCCTCAATGTGGCACGTACTATCTATGGTCTAACGAACCATGGCCCATGCTAAAGACCCCAAGGGGTGCCTCTCCGGGAACAATAACGGAGGTGGCGGAGATGACAGACAAGGCTGCCCTAGTTCCCTGCACTCCTGCTGATATGGGATCCAAGGCCACGCCAACCACAGAGCTGAGCGGAGATCTGGCGGAGAAGAGCGCGACCGCAGTGGAGGTACCGGAGCGGGCCCATTTCGTACAACTAACCACTGGCGGGGCCGCATAAGACCCAGGTGACTCCCTAGCGGAGGATCTGACCAAGTCGTCTTCGGAGGAAGAAGATGGCGTCTCATCGATGGCGATGTGCCTACCAGCGAACCACCCCAGCTGTAACAAAGGTGGCGGTTCACCTACCGGAGAGAGGGAGCAGATGAGTCCAGACACCTTCCGACGGTGAGCGCTGGTGCGGCCTGAGGCCCGTAGAAGTCCCACGGCCGTGGTGATGCCCAGTGCAGCGTAGGCGGCATCCGAGATGGCTCCGGAGGAACCAAAGACCATCAGCCGGCAGCGGAGAGGTAAGGAGACTCCACCACCCCCTTACTCCTGCCAGGCGAAGAAGGAACCTGCAGAGGACGAGAGAGAGAGGCTTGCGGCCTACCTGACTGTCCGTGCACCGGTTGACCCGCCACCACCCCTTACGGTCCTCGACGGACGTCCGGGGGTGACCACGGAGCGGACGGAGATTCCGCGGGTGCCGACAATGACATCACTTCCGGGTCCGACTGGAAAAGAGGCCCGGGAGCGCTGTTCTCCCGCGGAGAGCAGCAATGGCAGCTGCAATGGTCACCCTGAGAAGCTAAGGCCCTTCCAGAGGACCACGGGGCTCAGTGGAGAGAGCAAGCAAGAGAGTGCCCAGTGGTCGCGGCATTACCCGCTTGCTGGACATTGAAACATACATGGCCCTAGCCCCAGCCACTAACGCCCTTGCCCCGGCCACTGCCCCGTCACGAGTATTACCACCGGGACCTGGTGGGGATAAGTTAAAGAAATACCCCAAATATTCCAGAGATGTGAGGGATTGGGAGTTGAGTGAGGAGGGGTCTGATGGGGAGATACCATATGCAAATGTAATTCGTGTACCTAACCCTGTACCATTTTCTCCTGTGTCTAGAGGGAGGGCCCGAGGGTCCCACACTACAGCAGAGGCTGGGCTTGTAAGCAAGGTGGTTTCCAACATGTACCCCACTATTTACATCAACGCAAAAGGGAGACGAGATTGCTCGCGCTCTACAGAGGCGGATATGTCCGGTGTCTCATCACAAGTGGAGTCGGAGGTAGATACTGGTAGCCCCTTATCAGAGTACGAGCACCGTGACAAGTGGTGGGCACCCCTGTTCACTGGGTACCACGAAGTTATGGACCGCACCAGGTTCCTATTAATTAGGAACAACATAGTTGATCATTGGTGGGCGACAGGTGCCTATACTCCACAGGAGGTGGCGGATGAATTAGAGCACAGATACCAAGAGATAGAGCAGAAGATCATTCTGCCAAAGGGGCCTAGTATTTTGTATCATGACATTGCTCCTGTAGAACCAGAGTTTTGGGTACTGCCATGCAGGGCGGGCCATAAGAAACTGACCAAGTTGAGCCGGGCAGACAGAGCCATAGTGTTCCGGTATAGACAGTCCCACGGGTACAAGTATCCTTATGTGCCTGAACCAATAATGAGGGAAATAGAAGAGAATTGCGATAGTTGGCTCAGGGAGGCGGTGCAAGAGTACTTACGGACGAAGTTCGGTACGGCAGGTTACCATAATGAGGACCGAATCAATGAGGTGGTCCGGGTCTGGAGTATAGGACGGTGCATATACATGCACAGTGTAATATATCGGCCAGTCTGGGTAGGTACAGCCCTACTACATTACAATCACTGACCATAATGGGAGGAAGGTACGGAAGCCTGACCCAAAGCACTATTACTAGTAGGTTCTCCCCGTTGGGAGTACCCGGCTACTGTTGTTGTTACGCCATCTGGTGGATGGCTTGCTGAATATCATAACCTGCAATGTGTTTGTTCACGGCAGGATGGTACTGCTAAAGTTAGGTCCAAGTGGGGATCATTGGATTCCACCAGAGGGAGAGTGTAGCCCCTGTAAAAATAGTGGACTACATATCTTTCTCCTACTGACGTAAGTCCTGTTAAGGGCAGGCGCCAGTAGTAATCATGGGTTTTTCCCCCTTCAAGCCCTGCTTGAGTGATAGAGGTAGGCTCCTGACTCTGTGGCAGGCCTGAGATAGAGGGGAGGTCCTGCTGACATCATGAGGGGCAGGGCTGTACTCTATTTAGTGGGCTGCTCCTGTGTGTTAAGTTAGTCTAGTGCTGGAGCAGAGAGAGTATGGTCTGGGAGTTTGGAAGAGACAGGAGAGAAGACACTCAGCCATACTGAGTAGAGCGGATAGCACTATAGTGCATGGACCAATGCCCCTCACCCTGCTGAGGGGGTGAGAGGGGAGATCTAGCCTCACCCAGAGGGCCTACCCTCGGGTGGAGGCAGGGGTATTGAAGCCCCAACCAGGCCATCCTGCAGGGGTACAGCCTGGAGGAGAGGAGAGGAGAGAAAGACCTGTTACATTTGGAGGAACTGCTACAGTGCATGAACTGCTGTGTGATACTGCTGTGTGCTGATCTACTGTACAAGGACAATAAAGAGACACTGCTTTTATAAAAAGACTGTGTGAGAGCTGGATTATTCGCCCTGGGACCAGGGCTTCTCTGGGTCCAGGGTCCCACCCCACATCCCTGGGGCTTATAGAGATGGAGGTGCTGCACCTTTGCTAAGAAGATGGAGGCATATATACCCCTAAAGCCTGGCCCTGTTGTCCCCAATACCAACGCGGGAGACTCAGGCCCTCCTGTTCCAAGCAGGTATGCACCACCATACACATGTAGCCAGCCCTCACTACACCCTAGCGGAGCAATCTGTGTCTGGGGGGGGACACATGGGCTACAAGTATAAATAACAAGTCATGGGAATAAGTGCTACAGGCATAAAAGTAACATTAAGGAAGAAGAGTCCCTGCTCTGAGGAGCTTACAGTCTAATTGGTAGGTAGGATGTACAGAGACAGTAGGAGGGAATTCTGGTAAGTGCGTCTGCAGGGGGCCAAGCTTTATGTTACATGTGTCCAGTATTATCCCTAGTGCTATTCATAAGAGACATTATTAGAGCTTTCGAAACGCGTTGGAAGGTTGTTTGGCACCGTTGAGCCACCGTAGCAGAGGACAAACACTGGTGACGTCATCACGCGAGCGGATCGAGTGCATTCCAGGAAGCAATTCACGTAGGAGCACAAAATCTGATCCCCGGCTGCAGAGACGAAAATACCACCAGATGAGCTGCGATCTCGACGGCAAAGACCAAAAAACCAAGTGCTTATTTCCTATTCACGTCTGGTGAGTAGGTTTTCAATTTTAACCAGGCGGAGCAAAGAAACAAATCTTGGACTAAGTTCCAAAGTGGAAGATTGTGGATAGTGCTTAGGCACTTGTCCATTGTTCATCTATTGTCAAGCATTTTAATTATAATTATTTTTATATTATATTCATGTTCATTTATTGTCATCCATGGTTTTTTTTTAACTTTGTAATAAACTGCTCCTTCATTGTATTTTGTTATCCCTTGGGTAATACACCATTGCAGGCTCCCTGCATGTTTTGTCTTTTTCTCTCCTGTACTGGTAGGATTATCTTTTTCACCTGCCTTTAACTACCAAGCACCCACAGAGAGACATTATCCCAACACCTACTTCTCTACACAAGTTTCTGTTTGTTACCTGCTGTAACAGGGGACTTATCCCTGTTCAGTAATGTGCCTTTAATCTAGCAGTGTGGTAGTTAATTACTAAACACCACCTGCCTGATTAGATTGTTTACAAAAAGCCTGCCTTTGAGACAGGAAGTGTCTCTCTTTAGCTCTGACTGAGAGCTGACCTTTGGAGCTGACCGGTCTTGAGCTCTGCACAGCAGAGCTGATTTCAAGACACAGGGAAAACTACTACACCTGAAGCTGAACCAGGAAGTGAGAAGATTTTCCCTCCAAGAAACAGATAAGACTTTTATTCTTAAGAGACTGCTTATATCTGCTTATTTTCATGCTATATGTTTTGGGGCTGCCAGACATGCTTAACTAATGGAGATGTGAACTAATTGCATAGGATTTCACTAGAAATACTCCCAAGTGAATGGAAGCTTTGTCCCCCCCCCCCTGTGTTTGGATAATTTCCTGATGAAAAGGAATAGGCACAATAAAGCCTATTATAATTTTACATTATAAAGCCTCCTAATTGTGTACCTCTGTGAATGTCCGTCTACATTTGGTGTCCGAGGTGGGACAAGAGGTGTCCTTGTAGTTAAAAAGGACCGGAGATTTTTATGTGAAATTTTTTTTTATGCTTTTTGCCTACAAGCAACTTAGAAAAAAAAAACCTCATGCAGCAGAGATCAGAGTTAAAGGGACACACCACTGAAACTTACACTGCATTGAAACTTACAAAACCACAGGTGGACTCTTTGCCCCAAATCCCAAGAGGAGAGAGACTGCTGAAACAGCTAATCCTTTTTTTTTTGCCTATCACAAAGTGTAATATGGTCATTGAAATAGGGGTTTTGCCTTCCAGCCATAGTCAGGGTTCAAGAAGTGAGTCAGCCCTTAAAAAGGGATAGGTGTTTGTTGTTTTCAAAAAGTTTCGCTGAAGCAGTGAATACAGATGGTGACCCACGAGTGGTACTGATTTTGCAAATAAAGGTTGCCACACCACATAGGGCTACCAGCTGTGAATGGAGTATATGCAGAAAAGTGTGAAAATTGATACAAGACTGTGCTGAAGCAGGGGAATTTTTAGCAAACAAATGCTGAGTGTAAAATTGCCCTATAGGGGAAAAAGTGATTTCTGAACTGTGTAAAAGGTTTTTCCAAACCAATTGCTGAATGTTGAGTCACCCTGCCGGGAGTGAAAGAAATAGTCCACTGCAAAGAATGTTTTTTTTTTTTTTCTGCAAGTATAAAAGTCTTACAAAGGGTGGGTAGGGGAGTGGGGGAATAAGCTCTTGCTACTGTCCTGAAAATGGTGCCAGGGGTTAACGGAACTGAAGAGCACAAAATACTTGCAAGAGCAAGCAAAAGAACCCCTTTTAAACAAGCACTCATGAAGTGAAAAAGTGTATTTAAAATAACTAAACCTTTAATAAATGCTAATGGGTAACAGTGAACACAAAACACTTAAAAAACAAATTAAACAGCTAATTCCCAGTCCTTAAACCAAGGCTGGTTGACATGTGAATCTAGGGATTGGTAGTTACCTGGCAAAAGCAGAATGGATGTTTAGCTGATGCCTCAGTGTGGTATGTAGCTGTAGAAATAATTATATGTCTATCACGGACAGAACGAACCGGACATATAAATTCATACTTACACTGACTAAATTGATTCAAAGAGTGTGTTCGTGCTAAGGCATTAATATACTTAATGTATATGAATCAACCAAAATATATATATAAAAAAAAACCCTAGAAACGGCGCGTAAATATAACATGGATTAAAAAAGCTACTATGTAGCTAGATTGAAGCTGAGAATGAAATGTGTGGTGTATTGAAAATATCAGCATATCACTTTACACATTATCTGTTTGTAGTCAGCACAGTATAATAGGACAGAGTTGTATAAGTAATAATTGATATAAAGTGCAATAGTTCATATGCCCACAGTGTGCAAGAATATAGTTTGCAGATCAGATCTAAATATTCAGATGTATATATTGTAGCACTAGAAAAACTCTAGGCACCTCCCACCCGGTGTGGTGTATTCATTTCCCGGCTTGCGGTACCGACCACACTTCAATAAAGTGTGTCGGTAGTGTAAATCTCCCATAAAAGGGAACCAATCAATGAATATGTACAAAGTATATTTATATATATTTATACTTTTATCTGATTCCGCAAAGAGGGGGGAGGGGTTGGTGTATTCCTGGATGGAATGGCCATTGAAACCATATTAATCACTAAAGATGGACATTAGGACATATAGGGACTTCTACATCCTGGTATAGTGGGTTAATGTTAACCCTTCCCTCAAAGATGGAATAATGGGAAAACCTGTCCCAGGGCTGGTGTATATCTACTACTGGCTTAATGTCTGTGTTGTTTCACCCAATAAATGGCGCAAACATAAAGCCTTCATTCAGGCCTTGTGGATATAGAGTGCCGAGTGTGTAAATCCACTTTGCCTCTTTTTTTTTTTTTTTTTTTTTAGAATGAGATGTATACCACCCATATTATCCTATGGGCAAGGTATATTGATGACATTATCATTCTATGGGGCGGACCTCGTACAATGTTTGTGGAATTCACTAACAAACTGAACTGTAATTCCCTTAATCTTCGACTCACCCATGACATCAGCACAGACAGTATAGTCTTTCTAGATCTGAGGATCACTCGTGCTAACTAATGTCCGGTGGTGTTCATTAATACACCACGCCGGGTGGAGTCCCTGTAATTTATGCCTGGCACACATTGAGAATATATTGTAGGCTCTGTGCTCCAACTTAGAGTAACTACGATCGCATGTATAACTGATTATACCTATTTGCATAGGGGGTTTGCGCTAACAACACCATCAGACCTGCCATTAATATGTTTGGTGGTGTTTATTAATACACCACAACTGACTAGAATTGTATATAGTATATGATATATTACGAGGATCTAGTATACACATATGGGGTTTGTGAAAACACAAAAAAACTGCGCTCATATATGGAAATGATAAATAAATAATTGGAGGGGAAATGGGGAAGGGGAAAATCCTGCTCAGCTCAAATCAAAGTTACTTACTAGAGAGGTGCTATCAGGGTTAATATATGTGTGTAGGGAGGGGAAAGAGACCAGAACCCTATGTGATGCACTCAACTCTACTAATATGAAAATAATAAAGTTTTATTAATATTTATTAAGGTAAACATAGAAAAAAGTTTAAAACCTAAACAGTGTACTTGAGAGATCCTAGGTGGGGATCTATCTTAATGGTCAAATGGCAGTGGTAATCACCTTTAAATAGCCATATAAGCTAGACTGGACTTGCAGTCAGATACAAATATAAAACACATCGCACTTGAACCTGATAGCTCAAAAAATGGACACTTTGTGAATTCCCTCAGGATAGTAGTACACAAAGTGTTAATCCTAAAGTGCCATGAGGTGCAGTGGTACACAGAGAGGAGCACTGAAAACTTTGGGCACTGTGTAACAATGTCAGTGTATTACACATAGCATTGGTGCCTGCACAAATAAAGTCAGTTGCATCCCCCAGCAGGAGAAAAAACCCCCACCCTTGTAAACCAACGATGGGGATTAGCGTGAGTATGCAGTAAGTGTCAGTAAGTACACAACCTTAATGGCCAGTATGGTGTACCAGTCGGGCATAATCAAACCCCAGGCTACTTACATTGACCCAAACGCTATAATCCCAACAAACACTTCCTGTAGTGTGTTAATAACACTGCATCCACTCGTGTTAACCTGTAAGCAACATGGGTTAGATAAATCTAATCTTCCCTGTCACTTGCTAGTGGGATCCACATCTGTGGCCCACATCAAAGTTTAAACTGCCAAGTTGCTAGTCTAGCTGACCGGAGAACAAACTCCTGTGAGTTTGTGGTACACTGAACGTCGCTATGACGTCATCCCGACGCGCGTTTCGTTCCAAAGCATGGGAACTTCTTCGGGGGGAGGAGGCACCCTGAACTGACCTGCTTCTTATACCCTGCAGTTGCCATGGTGATCCGATGACGTGGTTTGGTGGGAGTGAACCCTCCTACCAGTCAGAGCGGTCCCTGCTGCTTCAATGCTATGCAGTTGCTTATTTCCAAGGAGACCTCATATAAAATACAATACAGTAGGGGTTAAAATAAACTATATATTACATACACAAAGACTGCTGTTTATTTATAGGAATGTGATTAAATGACACTTCATGTTGGCATGATCAGATGGTAAGCCAATGTATCATATGCATAATGCATATATTCCAGTAGGCAGTGAAAATTAACCCCATGGTAAGTATAGAGTGGTGTTAATCCTGTACTGATTTCTCATGGAAAGCTTAATGCTTAATGACACAAATGGTGGAATATTGTCATAGAAATGCACAAAAGTTAAAATCTTCATTTAACCCATGTGGGGATTGTGTTCCTAAAATGAAAATCCACCTTGCCTCTTTTCTTAATAAGGCATTGTCAATATCACCTCCTTGGAGCCCAAGTGATATATGTTCTATACCTTGAAAGAGGACTGATGTAATGTCCCCTTGGTGTATCAAATTAACATGTCGTGCCAACGGTGTGTCAACTTCATTCCTAATGGTGCTGGCATGTTCAAGAATTCAGCGGCGTAGTTGGCGTGACGTCTTGCCAACATACATCATGCCGCATTTACAAGTCGCCAAATAAATAACTGCAGATGTTTTACAATTAAAGAATTCCTTAATCGTATATGTTTTGGACCCATTGGAATTTCTAAACGTTTTCTGGGGGTTAATAAAGCTGCAGGCTTTACATGCCCCGCATTTGAAGGTACCCTTTGTAGTGTTTGAAAGCCAGGTTGTACTTGTCGGTGTTTTGTAATGGCTATGTACAAGAGTATCAGACAGGTTCTTAGATCTCCTGTAGGTGATGGAGGGAGTGTCGGAAAGCACTGTCCTATATATCTCATCCTCCAACAGGATGTGCCAATGTTTGTTAATTATTCCTTTTATCTCCCTCCACTGCTTGCTATATGTGCCGATTATTCTTACTGTACTTAATTCATTTTCCAGTTGTTTTTCCCCATACAGCAGCATATTGCGGTCTGAATACTTAGCACGTTTGTACGCTTTATTAATACAGCTTTTACTGTAACCCCTATTGATAAACTTTTGACTCATAATGTTGCATTGGATCTCAAAATCACTATTAGTTGAACAGTTTCTTTTAGCTCTTAAAAATTGTCCCACAGGGATACCCTCTATCTGTGGTCTGGGATGGTGGCTAGTAAATAATAACAAATTGTTTGTAGCTGTGACTTTGGTGTGGACCGTAGATTGTAAAGCCCCTGTCTCATCCTTGAAAATTTCCAGGTCCAGAAAGGTGATTCTGTCCTGGTTTATCTCACTCGTGAGACGTAGATTGTGATTATTCTGATTCAAGGCCGTCACAAAATTGTTAAATTCCGATACTGTCCCATTCCACAGACACAGCACGTCGTCAATGTAGCGAGACCACAATTCGACGTGCTGTGTATGTATGTTCATCTCCTGGGTAAAGACTTTCGTCTCCTCCCACCAACCAAGGTAAATGTTGGCATATGTAGGGGCACATGTGGTGCCCATCGCCGTACCTTGAAGTTGGTGGTAGAAGATGCCCTTGAACAGAAAATAATTATGTTTCAGGACATAATTAAGAAGCTCAATGATGAATTCGTTATGTTTCATCAAACCTCAGAGCTCGAGCTCTCACGAAGTGTGACACTGATCCAATTCCCACCTGATGTTGTATTGCTGGTATACAGAGATTCCACATCTAATGATGCAAAAATTTGTTTTTGGGATATCTGTATACCATCTATTTTCCTTAAGATGTCTTGTTGTGTCTATTGTGTGGGAAGTAGACTGGTCACATAAGGTCTTAAAACCCGTCCCAGTAGATACTGGCATGTTCATTGAGAGAATCAATACCGGAGAGACGTTGGTCTTTCCAGGGGGGTTCTTGCGTTCTTATGTAACTTGGGAATAACTATAAAATGTGGCTATGTTAGGTTTGTCAACCACATGTATTTAATTCCTGTGACGAGATTACTTGATTATCCAAATCTTTCTGTAAGATTCTTCCTCAGGTTTTGAAATATGTACTGTAGGATCATGTGGTAGAAACTATCGTAACATTTTTTATCACTTAATAGCCTAACATTTTCTAAGACATACTTGTCTTCTTCCAAGATTACGATATTCCCCCCCCCTTTGTCAGCGGTTTTAATTATGATCCCTTTTAATTCTGCTAGTTCCTTCAGGGCACTTTTTTCATTTTGTGTGAGGTTTTTCTTTTCCCCCTCTTTTTAGACACTTGTTTGAAAGTCTTGTAGTAACTATTTGAGAAACATGTTGATGTTTGTATCTGCACTTATTGGATGGTGAAAATTTACTCTTGGGTTTGAGGGTAGTGAAAGGGCCGAGGCCTGGAGGTTTATTAGTTTCCTCTTCTAAGGATATTAAGGTGTTTAAGTATTCACGAGGGAGGAATTGGCGGAGACGCTATCGCCAACCCCAATGAAAAATCAGAGTGAATTACAAGTAATTAATCTTACTAACTTAACTCTTACATCAGTACAAGAAAGTCCTAGACAGAAAGGTCTATCTTTCACTCCCCCTGTAATTTTGACCATTCACCTGGACCAAAGATCATGAACTCTTTGGCCGTAAATTGGCTCTGAAAAAATTCCATAAAAGAAGGGAATTATCCACCCTACCTCAGGAATTTTTAGAGCTACACTGACGACCAGGATCGTGAATACTTAAACACCTTAATATCCTTAGAAGAGAAACTAATACCCAGGCCTCGGCCCTTTCACTACCCTCAAACCCAAGAGTAAATTTTCACCATCAATAAGTGCAGATACAAACATCAACATGTTTTCTAAATTATTACTAAAGACTTTCAAACAATGTCTAAAAGGGGGGACAAGAAAACCTCACACAAAATGAAAATGTGCCCTGAGGAACTAGCAGAATTAAAAGGGATCATAATTAACCCGACAAAGGGGGGAATATCGTAATCTTGGAGAGACAGATATGTCTTAGAAATGTTAGGCTATTAAGTGATAAAAAATGTTAGAAGTTCTACCACATGATCCTACTACATATTTCCAAAACCTGAGGAATCTTACAGAAATTTTGGATATCAAGTATCTCGTCACAGGAATTTAAATACATGTTGGTTGACAAACCTAATAGCCACATTTTATAGTATTCCCAAGTTACATAAGAACGCAAAGAACCCCCTGGAGACCAATCGTCTCCGGTATTGATTCTCTCAATGAACATGCCAGTATCTACGTGACAGGTTTTAAGACCTTATGTGACCAGTCTACCTTCCCACACAATAGACACAACAGACATCTTAAGGAAAATAGATGGTATACAGATATCCCAAAACACATTTTTGGCATCATTAGATGTGGAATCTCTGTATACCAGCATACAACATCAGGTGGGAATTGGATCAGTGTCACACTTCTTGAGAGCTCGAAGCTCTGAGTGTTTGAAACATAACGAATTCATCATTGAGCTTCTTAATTATGTCCTGAAATCTGTGGTTCCCTTTGAGACCATTCGAAGCTAATTTTTTGGAAACATTCCCTGATCTCAATTTAGTTGGAGCTATAATACTCTTCATACTTCTGGCCTTTCTGTAGACAATCGATGCCCTGTCCGGAAGAATGCCCCTCAAATGAGGATCACATCTGAGAACTCCCCAGTGATTGCTCACAATCTTCTGAATGGCTGCCAATACTGGTAATTCCAGTTTAAGATTCATTACCACCTACAATCAGTCTTATAAAGCCATTCAGAAGATTGTGAGCAATCACTGGGGAGTTCTCAGATGTGATCCTCATTTGAGGGCATTCTTCCGGACAGGGCATCGATTGTCTACCGAAAAGGCCAAAGTATGAAGAGTATTATAGCTCCAACTAAATTGAGATCAGGGAATGTTTCCAAAAAATTAGCTTCGAATGGTCTCAAAGGGAACCACAGATGTGGACGAGGTAGATGCATCACCTGTAGACATTTGAAGACCCGGTCCAATTTTAGTTCTCCCAATAGAGATAATATCTATCAGGTTTAGGATTTTATAAATTGTCAAAGTTCATTTGTGGTGTACTGCATCCAGTGTGTTGCGGGCTACGCTATATTGAACGCACCACAACCTCTCTGCACCCGTTTCTTGGAGCACAGAAGGAGTGTCATACAGGGATGATTGTGAATAGTATTTCCCGACACTATAAAAGTCATGCTAATCAGGACCCCCAATGTATGACAGTAATGGGCCTGGAATATATTTCCCCTGTGCTCTGGGAGGCGCGTCGTTTCAAAGATCCTTTTCGACAGGAGACCTTTGGATCCCCACTTGGGGACTCTTACCCCCTGGTGGACTCAATGAGTGTCTGGATGCAAGTACACCAGTCCTGATCTCCTGGCTCTCTTGGACTCCTCGTCGCTCTAATTGAGGGAGACATGTTCTCCTCCTGCCCTTTCCTCTCCCTCCGCTCCCTCCCCGCCCACCCTTCCTTCCTCCCCCTCCTCCTCGGTCGCGCGCTCGTCCATCCTCCTCTCCCGTCTTCCGTCTCTTTATCATCCGCCCTGTTCCTAATTCCTGTGGGGTCTGTCCGTAGCGCGGATCGCTCCCATTAACTTCCTCTTCGTCGTGCTACGGGGCCAGTCTGCTTGCCCGGTTCCGGGGGTCTGTCCAATGTCCTAACCAGACCTTCCTCCTCCGTCTCCGTTTCTGGCTCCGGTTAACCCACTAGGGGGCTACGGCTTGCGCTCCCGATCGCAGCCCGCGTCCAACCCCTCTTGTCCGATCCCAGCGGGGGGACGTTGGTATCGGTCATTCCTATCAACCCGGGGTTGGCCCGTGGCCTCCGCGCGGGTTCCATCGCCTCCGCTCTCCTCCGCTCCGTATCCTTCCATCCTTGCCTAAGTTTCGCGGGGAGGACACGGATTTATTCCCGCTGGATCCTTTCCTCGCGTCCCTGGACCTTGCTTCTGTGCTTCTCTTACCGCGCCGTACCGTTGTCGTGCGGATGGCCGACGGCGGACCTGCTTTCCTTCCTCGTATGCCGTTGTCGGGTCCTGCCGATGGTGATCCCCTGCCTTTTTCTTAGTCATTCCTTCCTACGATTCCTTCTAGGCTTCCACGATTCCAGGAGACTGGGGAAGTTGGTAGCTCGCTCCGGGAAGAATGGTCGTGCTGCGGGTGTTAATTCGCGGTGCGGACTATCTTTCCTTGACTCGAAGCATCCGGGTCCGGTATCCGATCCACTCTCTCCAGCTGGCCACCATGGCTACGTGGACGGTTTCCTCAGAATGATGGTGGTCTCTTTCCGTCCTCCGGAAGGTGGGATTGACTGGGACCTACTCCACGTCCCAGAGTTGCTCTCTATTCCCGTTCCGCTTGTGCCCGTGGTGTGGCCCGCGGTGCACGTGTTGGCCGGTTGGTTGAACTCTCTGCGGATCAGGTAGCCTACCTCGTAGGGCCTCCATAGCCTTCGGTTGCAAATCCTCTCTCCGGTTGATCCTGAACCCTCCCATCTACTAGGCCTGCATCGGGCTTCGCTCGGGGTTGTTCTCGGGCTTCTCCTGAGATGCCTTTGGAGTCTTACCGCGTGGGAGGGCCGGAACTGTTTCCGTTCCTCCTCGTGGCGGTGGGCTGCCAGAGCTCGGTAATTGTTGTCTCTTTCCAAGGGTTCTTTGGGGGGGTCGGTCGGCGAGGGGGTGGCGGGGGGTGGGCTCGTGGCCTCCTCGGCGTGGGAGTTGTCTTTCTCCCGTCTGTCCGTGCCGCGTGCCGTGTTTCCATGGTTCCTTTCCTGGTCGGTTCCTATACTCCTTGCCCGGGGTCCTAAAGGTTTGTGGGGTGTGTGGTTCTTTCCTCCCTTCCTTCCCCTCCCTCCCTCATCTCCACCCTTCTGTTCTTCCATTTCCCCGTTTCCTCCTCGTTCCTCCCTCCCCCTTCGCCAAAGAGAAAAAAGGACCTTGCTTCCTGGTTCTCACGTCCTTCCTTCGCCCTTCCTCCTCTCTGCTTCTCTTTCCCCTGTGGGGGCGAGCTCTCTTATCCATACCCCTTTTTCCCTCTTTTCCCGTCGAGGCTTCCAGCCCTCTACCGTGGTCCTTCCCGGTGTTTGCATATTTGCGTCCAATATTTTCCTGTGCTGATTCCATCGCTACGGGGGGTCGTCGTCTTCTGCTTGTCCTGTCCCTCCAGGTTTCCGTACGCCGTGCATCGGTTTCCACCTGTGCGGGCATGCCTTACTGACCATGCGACCTGCCTTCTTTATCATTCCGGGATCTCGAGGTTCCTGGTCGGTGCCGTGTAGTGTTTGGTCCCTACCGTACGGGCGATCTTCGTCTTCCGGTTCGCCGGCCGGTCCTACGGTTAATCCCTTAGCCCTCCGTACAGCCCCGTTTTCTCTGTCGAGGGGCGCCTTGCGCTGTAGTTGTCTTCTTATTCCACGGTTCCATGCCTGGCCGCCCGCCATATGTGAGCGCTATGGGCCCGAGGCCTGGTCCCTTTCCCGACTCGTGGTTTTGCCCTAGTTCCGTGTCAATTCCTTCTGAAAATTGCCCCGTTTCTGCCCGGTCTTTTTACTGGCGCGGTATGTGGATTTCGTTCCGACCTTTCCTGCCTACATGAGGCCTTCTTCTCTTCCCGTTCTGCGGCGGCACGTGTTCCCTCTTATGGTCGCCTCCTTTCTTCGTTTTTCCTCCACTCCCACATCCACAAGCAGTATATCCCCATCCTACCCATCCCTTTTCCCATCCCCCCGCCCAATTTTTCCCTTCCCATTCCCCATTTTTTCTTTTCCCATCTCCTTCCCACCCCGTCCCACCAGCCACCTATATCCTTCGGACCATATCCATACAAAAGCTTGACATAGTGTTTACATTTATTCATTTTAACTTTAATACCAATTAATACGAATAATTACATACACAATAATATCAAAAAATTGTAAATAGTCTCCGATTGTATGTGGGATCCATGGAATCTATCATTCTGCTAGCCATTGAGTTTTTTAAATTGTTTTTATTAATAAACATTTTTGATTTCAGTGTTGTATTTATATTTATTTTTTCATTTTTATTTTATTTTTATTGTTCATTTTCATACCTAATAAAAATATATTTTTCATAAAAAATATTTTTCATTTTTTTTTTTTATATATTTTTTTATATTATTCTATATATTTTTTATTTTCATATATTTTCATATTATTTTAGCCCTTGATACTCTTCCTCTCTCTTCTCCATTTCATTGGATTTCTTTTTCTTCAAAATTTTTTTCTCTTGTCTCTGTTAAATATAGTTATATGTACCGTACTCATTTTGATACCCATTGGTGGTGTGCATTGGTATATTCATTTAAAGAATAATCATCTGGGGATTGTAAAAAGCCCATTGAAGTCATGAGTAGCTCCTTAGCCCTTGTTGTTGCCACAATACACTATATTATTTTACCAAATTCATAATATGTGGCAACATTTTCTTGTTATAGTTTGTCTTTGTCTAATCAATGGTGCTCATTATGTGGTGTGTAGTAATTGTATCCATCATTTTTAATATTGTATGATGTTTCTGATGAGGATCTAGGGGTTCTTCTCACTATAATATTTCTTATTTCCTTTTTTATGTTTATCTTTATTTTCTAGATTTATATTATTAGGTTTATAATATGGCGGCCACTCCTTTATGGTGTAATTTTTCATGTGTGTATCCTTGTTTAATAATTATTTTGTATATAAAAACATATATATTATATCTTTATATTATTTAATAGAAATAGGGGTTAATTTACTTTTATTTTCATTTTATTCCTTTCTGGTCGCAGATCATCAAATTGAATCATTTTTAATTATTTTTATATAATATAGTATGAGTTTGAGCATTGAGTTTGTTTTTTTAATATATATGTGCATTAGGTCTTTTTAGATCCTTTCACAAATATGTGTTAATTTAATCCCTTTTTGTATACTTTTGGGTCCAGATCTGCCATTTGTAGAGTCATTCATTTAATTATGAGCCGTATGGGAGATTTATCATTCACGTCCCCCCTCACCAGCAGATTATGAAGTTAAACTTTACCCCCTAATTATGGGTTGCTAATGATGTCTGGTGCTATAAATGGGCAGGAACTTCATCCCATAAAGGGGGGCACGCGTGATCAGCCCTTTGAGAAGTCCCCAGTGTGACGAAACGCGTCATGGTACTGAGAGCCGTAAAAAACAATTACGTCACTACGGACGCTGCGCACTGCGCACAAGGCCAAATCCACTTGGAACTATACGGCGGCCATTGGAGTGGGAGAGCTGAGTTTTCTCTGGACGGCAAACAGCGTCAACAGGCCCCCATGAATCCGGAGAGCGGTAACTTCATTGGGCCCAATTCCTTAAGGAGTCCACAGAGATGCTATTCCGCAGTAAAGCACCGGAGGGGTGGTTATATATTCACAAACTGCCTTTTATCATTTTTATCTTGTGGTGTGATTCTTTCCCCCCCCCCCCCTTTTTTCCCTTCCTTTTTACAATAATACACAGTGCTATGCTATGGGGCGTGCGCTCCTCCTCTCTTTTTCCTGTCTGTTATATTCTTATATATATTGTGACAAACGCCCTCTTTTGTAGTGCTGACGTCTGTCTGTGTTCTTCCCGACACAGTCTTCTAGTGGTTAATTATACAACAAACAGGATCATTCAAAGTATTGTGGCTGCTTAACCATGCTTCTCCTTGCTTTATTTTCATCCAATTAAGGTACTGCAGCTTTTAACATGTGTAGGTTAAAGGTACTCAGATTACTTTTCATTAAGCAGTTCACACAATTTCAGGTTACATATTTCCCACCTGTTATTTCAAAAATAAAAACCAAAATCATATAAGCAATCCTATCCCTTTCAGGATCTAACTACCACATCAGAATCAGTCTCTCTAAACAGCTGCTGGCCACTAACTGGTTTCCCCAGCTTAACACATGCTCTCTCATTAGGGACCAATAGACAGCCAGTCTTTAGAGCAACAGCAGAAATGCATTTTTGTTTTGTCTTATCTGTTCGTGGGGTCCAGGCCAAATCCTCTGGTACTGTCATACGTGGAGAAGGCGTCACCCCGATACTGGATGCAGGAGAGTACGACACCCCCAGCCCCCAGGCTCCAAGGAGAGAGAGTGAATCAAAACTCCCTGCTCTATACCGTGCACTGATGATTAGAAGAGCAGGTGAGGAGAACTAGAGCCATTTTGTAATCGTGGTCTGGATTTTCATCCAGCTGCCTGGTTAGTGAAGCTGTGGAACGGATCATTACAACTATAATCCTGCACTTTCTTTCTGCTCTAAAGGGGCAGAAAGCTGCCTAACTCTTTGGACTCATGGCACATATCCCCCTCCCCCAGCTCACAACCTACTGGGTGAGCGGCCATGGAACCTCCTGGTGGTGGCGTCCTACCTGGAATCCTTGAGCTAAACTCCTCCGTACAGACATTAAGTATTCACATGACAAAAACGAATATTACTTTTTTTTTTTTTTTCACGCAATTATGAGACAATAGTTTTTTGTCATAAGAGACTATACTTGGCAAACATATTTTGTTGCTCTATTTAGGGAACAATTTTTTGAAACATAAATGTCTAGCACAATTCTTACAACCCAGGATATGCTAAATATATTCAGAGCCAGACAATTTTCTATTACCTCCTGGGTTTTTCTACTCTATAATATGAATCTCATATATTTACCAATAAAGGGGCCTTCACCCGGTATATTAATTTTGTAGTTTAGCTCCATTTTCACACAGAGAACGTACCAATATAACATTGTAATATTGACAAATGCTTATTCTAGAGGCCTAATATCCCTAAACTACACTAGCTTATTTGCATAGTTAAGTGTCCGTGACGAGTCCCACACGTGCAATAAACAAAAAAAACATATCGGTCAATCCCCCAACACATTTTTTTTTCTCTTGACTTCCAGTCCATTACGTTTCCTGACCTTTATTCATAGGCTGCCTGCACCTGCAATGACTGGACTGTTTCTTTAGCTTCTGACCGGAACTCGGGGGCGGATGTCTTGTCCTTTATATTGGGTGCCCAGAGTGGCGAGACTTCCGGAAAAATTCAAGGCCAGCGTTGACCTTCGTCGCTTTTGCTTTGCAACCTTTTGAACCTGTATGGTACTTCTTACTGCATTGTATTTTCTCACGACCATCACTCCTCAGAGATTTGGATTTCCCTCGGGGCAATATATGGTACTTAGATGAAGCACTGATTTACCTTGTGGGGCCTCTCACTAACTTCCGCTGTACCTGTTGCATTTTATTTTTCCCTTTGCAGCCAGCAGGCATGTAGTCTTGGCCTCTCTTTCCTGAAGCCTACATTATTTCAGGCGGAAGTACCGGCTGGATAACCAGTGACGCATTTCTCAGGGTTTGATAGCGAATGCTGTTCTGGTGTCATCCTAGTCCAGAGACTGGATCTTTTAGTTGCTCCTTTCATAAATTAGAACCTGTTTCGTACCATGCGGGCACGGTAGAATGATTGAGAACAGCTGCTTTATTCCGGCGATTAAAACTGAACGAATTTTCATCCCTCTGTTAGGAGCCTGTAGGATTAATATTTCGGCGGCGTTTCGCCGATATTTTCTCTTTCCTCTTCTTGGATAAGAGCTTTTGCGTGCTTCTGAATTATTTTAATGCTTTTTCCTCCTTTTTCAAAGTTAAGTTCCTCCGCGAGAGAATTCTTTTGGTGCATACATGTCGCATTCCTGTTATCAGATCGTCCATTTCTTCCTGTGCTGGCTCTGAGTGTGCATCAACTCATCTGTAGTGCTTCCTGCACTTCTAAATTTTTCCTGCGGTCACCGTTCTTTTACTTTTTCTGCTGTCGTCAATCTGAATTTTCCAATTTCAGGCTCGTTTTCTTGCTTTACGTCTCTACTCAGTCAGGGCAATCTCATGTTTGCTTCACATTCCCAGCTCTGGTGGTTCCGACCGTGGCCCTCCAGGCGTGAGTTTGCACCTCTGTGCTGACGCGTGAACCTCTTGTAGAGCCTTCCCGTATTTCTGTTTTTAGGGATAGCAATTACGGTTTGGCCTTTTCCAGGGACTAGTCTTCACCGGTCTTCCAGCTTCAAAAAAAACTCCTTAAGAGAGACTCTGTTGTTCCTTCAAAGCCTCGTATCCTGTAAACTGGAAGTCTACACCTCTGTACTTCCGCTTTCGATTCTCGCTCTTTCATCAATCCCTGCCGGCATGATTTCATAATCAATGGCGTCAGCTTGGAGTGCAGAAAACCAAGCCTCTTTATCCTGGTTCAAGGATTCGCTTCCTTGCTCCCCTTTCCTTTGTCCACTGTTCCCTGTGACCATTCTGCTGGTCACTCGAGCAGCACATCTCGTATCTCGGCGCCTTTCTGACGCATGTGCTGACAGCGCATTGTTCAAGTGTGCTCGGTCATTCCCCTGTGACTTGAGGAACCGTTTTTTCTTTTTCTTTTTCTTTCTTTTTGCTTTATTAGCTTCCAGAGAATCAGTGGTAACTGGGCACACACTCACTGGTATCGAGCTTCCCCCTTCACATCTTGCTTGCACTCCATGGCATTGCTTGCTTTGCAGCTGTGTGTCTTTGAATTTTGGGACACACGGCAGCTCTTCATGTGACCTACTTCATGACAGGCCCAGCATAACTAAAATTCATCTGTGGGGTACGGCTCTCCTCCGGGGCCACAATCGAGTTCTTCGTCATCATCATCGTAAATGGCCTGAAGGGACAAACTGTTTTTCAAGATTAACGTGCATTGCAAAACAAACATTCCATGTCCTGCCATTTTATAAACCCGGCAGAGACCAATTCTTGCTAGCTGTATTTCAACTCACTTCATCAACTTACATACACACTTGCTAGCTGAAAATTCATTCAACTCACTTCAGCAAAAAGCATTACTTTAGCAAACGCACTTGAGATGGCAAAAATTTTTTTTTTTTTTTTTTTTTTTCTTCAGCAAAACGGTGGGTTTCTGTTTGGGTTCAGGGTGCTATTGCATCCACACTTCGCACATGTCCTGTGTATCTAGTAAGCACAACTGGATATACACATTGGACAGACTTCACTCATCGCACTTACTTTAGTTTCCTCTCGGCGGCCATTTTAACCCCCGCATTTATTTGGCGCAAACCCAGACTTTTTAGTGTCGACCGCGCATTCTCCACCATATGTGCACATTACGCCCCTCTTTTGTAGTGCGACTCTGTCTGGGTTCTTTTCCTACACAGTCTTCTAAGGGTTATTATACAACAAACAAACAGGATCATTGCAAGTATGTGCTGCTAACTCATGCTTCTGTCTGCCCTGCTTTATTTTCATCCAATTAAGGTAACTGAAGCTTAACATGGTGAGTTAAGTACTCAATACTTTTCATTCCAGCAGTTCACACATTTCATGTTACAATATTTCCCCTTCTGTTATTCAAGAATAAAACCAAAATATAAGCAATCCTATCCCTTTTCAGGGATCTAACTACACTCAGAATCAGTCCCTCTCTAACAGCTGCTGGCCAACTAACCTGGTCCCCAGCTTAAAACAAATGCCTCTCCTTTAGGGACACAATCAATATATCAGCACAGTCTTTTAAAGCAACAGCAGTATCATTTGTTTTTTCTATCTGTTCCGTGGGGTCTTCAGGCAAATCCTCTGGTACTTCATACGTGGAGAGGCCGTCACCCTCGATACTGGATGCAGGAGATTAGCGCACACCCCCAGCCCCAGCTCCAAGGAGAGAGAGGAATGCAAAACCCTCCCTGCTCTAAATACCTGTGCAATGTGAGTAGAAGAGCAAGGTGAGGGAGAACTAGAGCCCATTGTATCTTGTGGTCTGGATTTTCCATCCAGCTGCCTATTTAATGGGAATCGCTGTGGCGATCCTTACTATTCCGGCACTTCGCTCTAAAATGGGGCAGAAAGTGCCTCAACATCTTTTGGACTATGTCCCCAATATATATATATATATATCTATTATATATATATATATATGTACACATTATATATATATATATATATTATATTTATATATATATATATTATAATATAGATTACTACATACATACATATATATAATATACATACATACATACATACATCCATATATATATACATACAATACATACATATATATAATATATATATATATTATATATATATATATACTGTATATATAGTTGGCTGATGAGCCACTGACAAATTCATGGGTTGAAGGGTGGGTATCGGGCCAGTGTGGCCTACCCCTTAATTACCTTTGCGGTATATTTATCCATAAGGTGTTTACGGGGTTAATGAATCTGAATGTCATGCAATGTAATTGGGGGCCTTTGTTTTGGCAATGTTTTTGTGACAAGACAAGAATGTTGCTGGCGACGGGACTTTCTTCTTGATGAGGTCATTGCAACTTTATTATTTAGTTGAATATGCTAGTTAATGTTTTTTAATAAGGGGCAATAATCATTATCCATATCTGGATATAGTTATTTTTTGTCACATTATTGCCTACTGTGGTGTTGGGGGGGGGGGGGGGGGGGTGGGGTGTATGTATTGAATGTATATGCCAGGTTTATTTTTTTTTATTTACATTCAGGGTTTTGTTCCATGTTCCCCCCCTCGTGAGACCTCTGGAGACCACCTGTGGGTTTTCTCGGGTATCATCACTGGTACATGCTGGTGGTTCCACGGGTGACCCCGGCCAAGCTTTAGGCCCCTCGCTGACTTAGCACGATTGCGCGTACCACATTCCATGTCTTACGTCTTTTAACTAAACGGAACCAGTCCAGTATGACAGACTGCTGTGCGAGACAACTTGTGTATAGAGCGTGCAATGCACAGCTCGCGCTTGACTTGCTCAGATAGCCAGCCGTTATACATAAAAGTTTATTAGGTTGCATTGGACTTTGTTAGGGTTGGGGTAGAAAAGGTAAGGATTGGGTCCAAACCATGCGTATTTTAAGATAGCTGCTGGGGGGTTTATGAATGATCCCACTCCAACTGCCTTACTAAGGCCGAAAGGTCACCTAAGTAGCGAAACGCGAATTATTAAACAAAGGGGGAGGGGGAAGGGGAAGGGAAGGAGGAGGGGGTAGAACTTGGCTGGATGGTACAGAAGGGATGGGGTGGCATAATGTCCTATCTATGTGAACTTCTAAAGTTGGTGGCCGGGGCAGGGGTAGAGAGATAGAATGCAGGACACTTAACTATGTTTACATAAACGAGGGACCGGGGAAAAATAGTCGCCTTCGGGGTTTGTCAGAAGTCTGCGGCTGATAGCTTGGTGCAACAAGCAGCGTGGTCCCTTGATGATGGGAAAAGTCGGGAGTCGCGTGACGGGAAAATTCGGCACCGACATTTGTTGCTTCAAGGAGGAGGGTGGGGGCAAGTATTGTCGCAAATTTTCATTATGCGAGTCGCGCCAAAATGGCAAATACCACGCGCAAATGCAGAGGAAGATGCCGATCGTAAAAGCTCGCTAGGTGTGTCATTTTTGAGCGATGTTCGTTGGGGCGTTGAAAGGACAGCCAAAAACAACAACCGCCGAATACTGGCTGTGCTGCAACACACTGCAATACATCATGGTGGACCTGACGGGAAAGCGTTCAGTAGAATACTCCGAGGTCGGATAAAAACCAAAGAACCAAAGAACAACAGCAAAAAAAAAATGAATAGCGTCAAAAACAACATTAAGTAGTGGAGTTGGCAAAAAAAGAAATATCTAGCCGCAACCTGGGGAAAACTTTTCTTCTTGGGTCGGGCAAATGGGGGAGGTAATTGAGATAATAAAAGTAAGCATGTGTATTGTGGGGGCCCGGAAAGGGGGAAATGAAAAAGAGTTGACTCTCGTGAAAGGGAGTGGACAGAGTGGTAAATGAAATTTGGGCCGTACAAATTGCTGTGAGGAAGGGGGTTCACGGCCGGCTGCAAACGGGATAGTTTGGGAGTGAGGGAGATGCAAGGGACTTGACGAGGAAGGGATTACCCACCTTGGAGCATGCAATGGGATTGGGGAGGGGCGGAGCATGGCGTGTCGTAAAGGCCGTGGGAAGGAAAAGAGGTGTGGGGATGGTCGGAAGAAGGAAGGGGCAAGGATTGGATGGTTAATGGCGCGGAATAGGGGTTAGGAATGTGTGGAAAATGTGTAGAGTGAAATCAGGGAGAAAAAGCAGGGAGGTTAATCTCCTACTTGGTGGGTTGCACCGCAAGGAACTCAGAAGGTAACGCACGGTCCTGGGTCGGCACGAGTTTCAATTGATCGGGCGGTGGCGGGAACTGATGGTGCGTCTGGAAACGAACCTCCAGAATTGAGGGAACTAGCAAAAGTCCAACAAGCGCATAGCCATAAAGAAATGAGCAAACGAAGATAGGAGGGAGGGTAAAGATTGGTGGGGATGGGGTTGGGAAGGGGAAATGACCTACATATTGGTGGTGGACGGTCGTTGGGAGGTGTCTTGTCATTGGGGAACAGGAACTAAGGGCTTGTTGGGGAATGCTGCGGCCTGGTATCGAACGGCAAGGGGGCTTGGGGGCAGGATGGGGAGCCTGGGGGGTATGCCTGTTGGAATCTGCTGGTGTATTTGGGGGGGTTCGGTAGGAAAGTTGGGTAAACATTACAGGGAGGCGGAAGGACACCTTTATACTGGGGGTACTATTGGTGTCGAGGAGTGGGAGAGGGGTCCTGGCTAGCGGCTGAAGAATAGGTAATCCTTGCCCGGAGGGAAAAGCGTGAGGTGTTGCAGTCAGCTTCTTGGGCACTGTCCAGCATCGGATGGGCGACAGATGACAGGAAGTGGAGGCGCGTTGAAGTCCGCAGAAAACTCAAGTGGCGCTGTTCTTTCGAAAAATTTGATCGAATAGGGAATAGAGGGGAAAGGGAAAAAAAAGAGTTGCGGCCTGGCAGAAAGCGAAGACGCCGGCAAGAGGATCAGCTGATCTGAGACCTGCACTCTATCAATGGCAATTGGATCCTTTCTTGCCACGTCAACACACAAGGAGGCACGCCAAGGGAAATCGGCAGGGAAAAAATCACTCTTGCATGAAGGGCGAGCCCAAATAAAGGAGGCTTTTGGAATCGAAGGCTTTTGTGCGTGGCGCGCGGGAACCGGGAATGTCAGATCAGCTGTAAGTAAATATCCGGCACGTGATTCAAGCAGGGGGGAACCACCTAACTGTGGTAAAAGGTGAGTGCACCCCACAACTGTGGGTGGGTTGCGGATAAAAAATATACCAAGAAAAATCAGCAAGACGATCAGTCTTAGAAGAAAGATGGATGGGTGCTGTCAAATGAGGGTTAATTTCAATAATTATCCGAGTACTAAGGCAGAAACTGAAGTTGGGAACCTTGGTAAAGGTCGCTGAGATGCTGACAATAGCTGGAAGGCCTTCTCCTCAAGGCAGAGGCACAAAAGGAAGAAAAATCGACAAAAGGTGGGGCTCAGTGGGCGGAGGGAAAACAAGAAAAAAAAAACAAACAAGAAAAGAGAAAAAAACAAAAGAAAGGGGGGGGGAAAAAGGGGAAGGGAGAAGAAAGGACTAAAAAAAAAAAAAAAAAAGGAGCAGAGAAAGGGGGGGGAAAAGCACCGAAAAAGAGGGGAGCCAACAGAGGGGGGAAAAAAAAAGGAAAAGGGAGAGAAAAGGAAAGGGGAGAGAAAAGGAGGAAAACCAAGAAGGGGGGAAGATATCAGGAAAAAGGGGAAAAAAGAGGAGGAAGAAAAGGGAGAAAAAAGGAAAAGGGAAAAAAAAGGGAGAAAAACGGGGAAGAGGGAAAACAAAAAAAAAAAAGGGGGCGGAAAAAGAAGGAAAGATGGGCTAAAGAAAAGAGGGGGGGGGAAAAAACAAAAAGGAGAACGAAGGGAAATATAGGGGGGGGACGGAGAGGCGTGGAGGGTAAAGAGCGAAAAAAAAAATCACAAAGGGGGACGGAACAAAAGAGGGGGGAAAAAGGGGGGAGAGGGGCGGGACATGAAGGGAAAGAAAAGGGAGACGGAAAGAAAGGCCGGGGAAAGGAAGGGAACAAGGTCCACCCGGACCCAGGCACGTAACATGGCTCAGCGGCGAACAGAAGAGGCCAACGAAAGCGCACAAAACCCAAAGCAACCCGCATCCTTCCTCACACTCTCCTCATTCTATTCCTTGTCATTCCCTTTCCCTTGCGGAGTAAGTAATGCAATTTCACACGCAACGACGTCCCTATGCCCAGATTGGGGGGTCCGGCGGCTGGGCTTCCGAGTGCCGCTGTGGCCCGTTCCATATTGTAGATCTTGGCTACGTTAAGTCTAGTAGTGCCCACAGCCACTCGCATCACAATTGTTTTCTCCCCTGTGAGGTATGCTGGAGTTTAATCAGGGATACGGATTCAGGGAGAATAATTTCTAATGTTGCTAATTATTTGCCTACGCTCCCTGTCCTTCTTTTCCCTTCATTGGTTCCCTTCCAAGGTTTCCAGGGCATCCATCAGTGCTATAATTGCAAAGCACGAAGTACATAACGTCAGCAAACCTCCACAGCCCAAAGCGCCAAACCACCGATGTATGAAACAGGTGTTGTTGTATCGATATTCATTACGGCAGAACAAATGACACAATAGATCATGTCGAAAGCCCATGACCTGGGTTCTAAAAAGTCGACCTATCTCAAGTAGTAACCCCTACCAAATAACAATACAAATAAGAAATAAAACCTTGCGCGCTACAATGGCATATACAATCATAACGAAATAATAAAGAAATAAAAGTCCAAAGGGGACAATGTGATTGAACGTTCCTGTGTCCCTTATGTTCCAAACTGCTAAGGAGTGAACGTCTCCGATGTCCCAAAAAGACGTTCTACACAAATCTCTCCTTCCAGAGCTGCGTTTTTCTGAATTCAGCAAGAGACACAAAAAGGGGGCACAAAGAAAAGACCTTGCGCCGTAATTGTTCTCAAAAATCCAATTCGATCCCCTCCTTTTTTATTTGTTTTTAAACCATGTCCCAAAACAATGGCACTTCCTAAAAGAGCCAGCAGGAATAACAGCCATACGTAGAGAAAAACTGTGGTGATGACACTTCTGAATCAATCTGCTTCTGGATAACCACGAAACCCCTCCAACCAAACCAACCCCCACCCGGATCACAACCGCCCTCCCAAGACTGAATTCCAATCAAATGCACAAGAACCCCCCACCGGTACTCCTGATCGAATGGCATTCAAACCAAGGAAGGTCCCTCTTTCACCCTCCCCCCCTCCACCAAACCCCCCCCCCCCCCACCCCCCCCACCCCCCCCCCCCAAACAAAACGCTCTCAGCATCAATATTCATCCGATATATAGGTAGATATAATTCTTCACGGATTAACATATGTGATCCCAAAAATTCTACGCAGTGCCCTGTCCGCAATGCTCCATAGCATGGATAAAAAAGAGGAGAGATTGACGCACATCCAAACCCATTCAACTTAATTAACCCACCTTCAGGCAAGCCCCATACCCCTTACTTTGCATTCGGGGTCACCCATGAATGTCTAAGCAGACCTCCCGTATATTAGGAAAGCAGGCCAACCCTTCTGTCTGTAAAGCATGTGAATTAGCACACTTACGACCCACTCAACACGCTTTGCCGTTCACCATCCCCCCGTCCTATTGTACACACAGGTGGTCAGTCTTTGATCAGAGGTTTTAATTTCAAATGAGCGCATACCTATGGTCGTCCCACCCTGAACTTAACAGAAAGCAAACCAGTAATTCTGGTCCTTACACCGGGCTTTCCTACTACATACCAGCCTTCGACACACAACAGTATACTAATATCTATCCCTATACATTAATAATTCACGTTCTGTTGGTCTAGAAAGACTGTGATTTGCAGGTGTCTCATCAGCCGGATCGGCCCATTGCCAACTAGGTGCCCACAAAGGTCACAATTCCCTCACTACTCAACGACGCCCCACAGACCATAACGAAGAGCAAAACAAAACAACCTGTTACAAAATCCCCTACAATTACTTTAAATATGGCAGGATTCTCACTCTAATGAGCTAGAACGACAACTCCTGCGTTTCACTCTCCCCCTCAAATCAACGGCTCTGCCGCCTAAAAGGCTTTTCCAACTAGGAGCACTACTACAAGCTATCTTGAAGTCATATAAGAAAACCTCAACAATCTTATTACATCTTGCCCATACTACCCTGGTCGGGGTTGAGCGGAGAGGGCCGGAAATATGCCAATGCGTCAGTAGCCGACAGTGACCCTTGCGACAAAATCCCAACCCTCTACCTCACAGAAACCCGTAGAATGGCTTACAAAACTCTTTAACCCTTAAAAACCCTTTTCCGACTTACTGTTTCTTAAAGGGTGTTTAAAAGCCACGACGCGTCTTTCTCCCATTGCGAAATCATCGATGGTCCGGACAACACCCACCAAAACACAGCCATAAACAGAAAACTGCACTCGGGCCGCAATTGGGCCGACCCTGCCATCAACAAACGGTTATTTCCAATGTTGCCCTGGGGGCGCGGCAGCACAGTCCTCGGAAGGAACCCCATTATGTCAATGGCCGCAAACCCTCGTGGCGAGCGGGACCCTTTACAGGGGTCCCTCATTTCTCTCGGCACCCGGTGGCTGGTCGTGTGTGGGCGGTCCCTAGGGTCATGGGCAACAATAATTTTATTTCTGGTGTGCCCTAGAACTAACGTTTTCCACGAGCCAAGTTGTAGTGAAATGCTTGAAACTAAGTGATCAAAAGCTTCTTTTCAGACATTGTATTTCCGCTTTCTCTGCGGTCTGCGGTTTGGATTGCTCGCACACCCGTTCCTGGATGGTCGGCGTCGAGATCCCCTCACTTGAAAGAATGGGCTCCATGACTTACTCAATGGGAACCGACCGATCTCCCTCCCGGGCGCCACTGCAGTTCTTCTGAGTGACAAATGGACCGAAAATCAGGCCAGTTTTCCTCATATGGATCTCCATCACGTGATACTGCACTGGCGATCCTAAAGGCAGCAGCTGCAAAATGGAGCCATGCCAAAAGGTTGGAAAAAAGTGGAACAAAGGGCTATAATCACTCCTTGCAACTATAACCCCTTTACCTCCCGATCATTCCCAGGGTATGTGTTGGTGGTTCAGGACACTGGTCATAAACAAATACATATTGTGATGTCCCCACCCACGTTTGCATCTATACTTTTATCCAGATCAAAGGCAGGGAAAGTGTGATGCACAGGAGGTGATTATTTGCCACGGTACAGAAGCCAGATAACAGGTAACATTATAAGATCCCTATATGCCGCACAAGAGGACACCTATACCTGTATTAAAACTTACTATTTATTAATAAACGATTAATATATTATTGCAGCATTAAGTGAACCAAAGTAATTAAAAAAGTGAATTAAAAACGGAGAGGTTAGCTGTGTGCCTAGTTCAAACTAACAGTGTAAATAGGAACCACTATTAAATAATCTGAGTATCCCACAACTATATATTATACTAGAGGTGGTAGTGAATTCTGTTACAATTTGATTCGTGTATGAAATCTACTCATAAATGGTATAAACGGGGTGTAAAAATAATGTGGAGGGGAAATGGGAGAGGGGAAAATCCTGCTCAGCTCAAATCAAAGTTACCTTTACTAGAGAGGTGCTATCAGGGTTATATATTCGCTGTAGGGAGGGGAAAGATACCAGAAAACCATATGTATGCACTAACTCTACTAATATGAAAAATAATACAGTTTTAAATTTGAATATTTATTAATGTTAAACATAAAAAACACAAGGGGTGGGGTAGGGGAGTGGGGGAATAATCTTGCTACTGTCCATGAAAATGGTGGTCCAGGGGTTAACGAGACTGAAGAGCACAAACCAGACATTGCAAGAGCAGCAAAAGGAACCCTCTTTTAAACAAGCCACTCATAAAGTGGAAAAAATGATATTTCAAATAACTAAACCTTATAAATGCTAATGGTCAACCATAACTCCACAAACACTTAAACAAAAATACACTCAATTCCCAGTCACTTACCAAGGCTGGGACATGTACTCTGGGACTTGGTAGTTTCCTGGCCAAAAAGCAGATGGATGTTTAGACTGATGCCATCAGGTGGTATGTAGCTGGTAGAAAATATTATATTCTGATCACGGACAGAAGAACCCGAGCATATAAATTCATAACTAAACTGAACTAATTGATCAAAGAGTTGCTGTTCGTGGAAAACTCGCATAAATATACTTACCGTGATATGACAACACAACAAACTATATCATAAACGAACCTAGAAACGGCGCGTAAATATAACAGAGATTAAAAAAATTACTATTTAGCTAAAAATTGAAGTACTGAATGAAATGTGTGGTGGTTATTGAAAATACTCAGCATAACACTCTACACAATACTGTTTTGTAGTCAATACCTCAAGCATATATAGGAGTTCTCTACCACAGAGATAAATCTTAGACTAGTGAGTAAGACATTCCACGGATTCCCCGTGGAGAGGAGCAGACACATTATAACTAAGAGTTGTATAAGTAATATAATAGATAAAAGAGTGAGCTGTAACTTTAGTTCATATGTCCACAGTGTGCAAGAATATGAGTTTGCATGATCCGATCATAAATATTCAGATTTATATGTGTAGCACTACGAAAAAAATTCTAGGCACCTCCCACTCCGGTGTGGTGTATCATGAACACACCGGACTTGATGTTATCCGGGTGAGGAGAGAAGGTAAACTTAGTGATATCACTGGAGTGATCTCTATGAACCTTCGCACCCGGGTGGGTATTTATGACACCACCGGACTTTAAATACCGGGTAAGGAAGGGGTAATATAGGATTATAAGCTAAACCCCATATGTTATACTAGATCCTGTAATTATCATATACTATATATACAATTCTAGTCAGTTGTGGTGTATTGATAAACCACCACCAAAACATATTAATGACAGGTCTATGATGTTATTAGCGCAAACCCCCTATGCAAAATAGGTATAGTCAGTATTTTATACATGCATCGTAGGTACTCTAATTTGGAAGCACAAAGCACACAATATATTTCTCAATTGTTCCAGGCATAAGTTGCAGGGATATTCCCCACCCGGCGTGTGAGGTGTATTAATGAACACAACCGGACATTAGTTAGCCGGGTGGGGAAGGTCCTGATGGGGGTAGAAAAAGCGCCGATTCAGCTCACCCTTGCAGGAGTAATTTAGAGCTGCATCCGAACACCAAAGGCACTGGTATGCGCTGACGTCACGGAGTGCGTCCCTCCACCGACAGTCTGTTTCGCGTCGCTCTGACGCTTCCTCAAGGTGGTCCCGTCCCCCTCCATGTTGCCGAATTTAAATATAGGCACGCGTTTCATGGCAACGCGGTATTAGGATAAGTATGCAGTTAATAAAGTTGAATTAAAGTCTTGTGTTTCCTTTCTTATATTAGGTTATGTCAGGTATTTAGGATCATAACCTGAATGTGTACATAGGGTGTGGGGGTAATGAGCAGAATGGTGATGTTACAAGCCTGTGTAGTAAGGGTGTTATCACACTTAAAGGGACATTTGATGCAGCCAATGATGGATGATCAGTCTATGATTAGAAATATGACCAATACTGATGATATACTTGCAGGGTTAACTATCAAATAGTACCCAGGCATTGTTCTGCTGATATCAATGTGCATCTACTGCTGCGGCAAGCAGTTTTATTTCAAGATTTCCGTTCTGTGCCACAGCAGTAGCCTGGCGAGCGGCCCCGAGTGTGACGGGCGCCGCCGAATCAGCGGAAGAGCGCCCTCGATCGGGCGCTCTCCCTACCGGCTGCCACTCCGACGGTCCCCCCGGAACCCAACACTGGCCGGTCTCCGGTTACCCGCTCGCGCTCGGACCCAGGGCTCCCCTCGGGTACGCCTACACTCCATAGACCTCTGAGGCCTCTCCCGTATTGACGTCGCGTTCAACGCGCGCGGGGCGGCACTAGCAAGCCGGAGCTTTCCGGCTTGCGGTACCGACCACACTTCAATAAGTGTGTGTCGGTAGTTGTAAATCCCCATAAAAGGGACCAATACAATCAATGAATATGTACAAAGTATATTTATATATATTTATACTTTTATCTGATTCCGCAAAGAGGGGGGGAGGGGTTGGTGTATTCCTGATGGAATGGCCATTGAAACAAGATTAATCACTAAAGATGGCATTAGGACATTATGGATTCTACTCTGGTATAGAGTGTTAATGTATAACCCTCCTCAAAGATTGGAATAATGGGAAAACCGGTCACCAGGGCTGGTGTTATCTACTACTACTGACTGGCTTACTGTCTGTTGTTGTTCACCCAATAAATGGCGCAAACATAAAGCCTTCTTCAGGCCTTGTGGATCTAGAGTGCCGAGTGTGTAAATCCACTTTGCCTCTTTTTTTTTTTTTTTTTTAGAATGAGATGTATACACCCATATTATCCTATGGGCAAGGTATATTGATGACATATCATTCTATGGGGCGGACCTCGTACTGTTTGTGGACTTCACTAACAAACTGACTGAATTCCCTTAATCTTCGCCTCACCATGACATCAGCCAGAGACAGTATAGTCTTTCAGATCTGAGGATCACTCGTGCTAACTAATGTCGGTGGTGTTCTTAATAAACACACGCCGGGTGGAGTCCCCTGCAACTTATGCCTGCACACATTGAGAATATATTGTGTGCTTTGGTGCTCAACTTAGAGTAACTACGATCGCATGTATAAATGACTATACCTATTTGCATAGGGGGTTTGCGCTAATAACACCATCAGACACGTACATTAATATGTTTGGTGGTGTTTTATACATACACCACACTGACTAGATTGTATATAGTATATGATACGAGGATTCTAGTATACACATATGGGGTTTTATAGCTTAAATCCTTATTAACCCCTTCCTACCCGGCTATTTAAAGGTCCCGGTGGTGTTCATAAAATACACACACCGGGTGGAAGGTGACATAGAGTCTCCAGTGATAATACTAAGTTTAACTCTTCCTCACCCGGATAAATAAAGTCCGGTGGTGTTCATTACTACAACACCACACGTGGTGAGGTGTCCAGAGTTTTCTAGTGCTACATATATACATCTGAATATTTAGATCTGATCTGCAACTATATCTTGCACACTGTGGACATATGAACATTGCACTTATATCAATTATACTTAACAACTCTGTCCTATTATACTGTGCTGTTTCTCACGAAGTCCGTGGAAGTTTCTCACTAGTCTAAGATTTATCTTGTGAGAACTCCTAATATACGCTGAGGTATTTGACTACAAACAGATAATGTGTAAAGTGATATGCTGATATTTTCAATACACCACACATTTCATTCGTCGCTTCAATTTAGCTACATAGTAGCTTTTTTAATCTATGTTATATTTCGACGCGCCTTTTTCTAGGGTTCTTTTAATATATATTTTGGTTGATTCATATACATTAAGTATCATTAATGCATTAGCAACAACACCTCTTGGAATCAATTTAGTCAGTGTAGTATATGAATGTTATATTCCGGTTCGTTCTGTCCGTGATAGACATATAATTATCTAACAGCTACATCCCACATGAGGCGTCGCTAAACATCCATTCTGCTTTTGCCAGGTAACTACCATCCCTAGATTCACATGTCACCGGCCTTGGTTTAAGGCGGAATTGCTGTTTAATTGTTTTTTAAGTTTTTGTGTCACTGTTACCCATAGCATTTATTAAGATTTAGTATATTTTAAACATAGAAAAAAGTTTAAAACCTAAACAGTGTATTTAGAGATCCTATGTGTGGATCTATCTTAATGGTCAAAGGCAGTGGTAATCACTTTTAATAGCCATATAAGCTAGACTGGACTTGCATTCAGATACAAATATAAAACACTCGCACTTGAACCTGATAGCTCAAAAATGGACACTTGTTGAATTCCCTCAGGATAGTAGTACACAAAGTGTTAATCCTAAAGTGCCATGAGGTGCCGTGGTACACAGAGAGGAGCACTGAAAACTTTGGTCACTGTGTACAATGTCAGTGTATTACACAGCATTGGTGCCTGCCAAATGAAAGTCAGTCAATGCATCATGCATCCCCCAGCAGAAAAAAAAAAACCCCCACCTTGTACCAAGGATGGGGATTAGCGGGGTATGTCAGTAGTTGTCAGTAAGTACACAACCTTAATGGCCAGTATGGTGTACCAGTCGGGCATAATCAAACCCACTACTTACATTGCCCAAAACGCTTAATCCTCCCCCAACAAACACTTCCTGTAGTGTGTTAATACACTGCATCCACTCGTGTTAACCTAAGCAACATGGGTTAGATAAATCTAATCTTCCCTGTCACTTGCTAGTGGGATCCACATCTGTGGGCCCACTCAAAGTTAAAAAACTGCCAAGTTGCTATTTAGCTGACCGGAGAACAAACTCCTGTGAGTTTGGGGTACACTGAACGTCGCTATGACGTCATCCCGACGCGCGTTTCGTCCAAAGCATGGGAACTTCTTCGGGGGGAGGAGCCACCCTGAACTGACCTCTTCTTATACCCTGCAGTTGCCATGGTGATCCGATGACGTGGTTTGGTGGGAGTGAACCCTCCTACCAGTCAGAGCGGTCCCTGCTGCTTCAATGCTATGCAGTTGCTTATTTCCGGAGAACCTCATAAAAATACAATACAGTAGGGGTTAAAATAAACTATATATTACATCACAAAGACTGCTGTTTTTTATAGGTTGAGTTAATGACCCTTCATTTTGGCATGATCAGATGGTAGACCAATGTATCATATGCTATGCAATATTCCAGTAGGCAGTGAAAATTAACCCCATGGTAAGTATAGAGTGGTGTTAAGTATCCTGTACTGATTCTCATGGAAGCTTAATGCTTAATGACACAAATGGTGGAATATTGTCATAGAAATGCACAAAGTTAAACTTCATTTAACCCATGTGGGATGTGTTCCTAAAATGAAATACAACCTTGCCTCTTTTCTTAATAAAGGCATTGTCAATATCACCTCCTGGAGCCCAAGTGATATATGTTCTATACCTTGAAAAGGACTGATGTAATGTCCCTTGGTGTATCAAATTAAACATGTCGTGCCAACGGTGTGTCAACTTCATTCCTAATGGTGCTGGCATGTTCAAGAATCGGCAGGCGTGTTGGCGTGACGTCTTGCAACATACATCATGCCGCATTTACAAGTCGCCAAATAATAACTGCAATGTTTTACAATTAAAGATTCCTTAATCGTATATGTTTTGGACCCATTGGAATTTCTAAACGTTTTCTGGTGGTTAATAAAGCTCAGGCTTTACATCCCCGCATTTGAAGGTACCCTTTGTAGTGTTTGAAAGCCCAGGTTGTACTTGTCGGTGTTTTGTAATGGCTATGTACAAGAGTATCAGACAGGTTCTTAGATCTCCTGTAGGTGATGGAGGGGGTGTCGGAAAGCACTGTCCTATATATCTCATCCTCCAACAGGATGTGCCAATGTTTGTTAATTATTCCTTTTATCTCCCTCCACTGCTTGCTATATGTGCCGATTATTCTTACTGTACTTAATTCATTTTCCAGTTGTTTTTTCCCATACAGCAGCATATTGCGGTCTGAATACTTAGCACGTTTGTACGCTTTATTAATACAGCTTTTACTGTAACCCCTATTGATAAACTTTTGACTCATAATGTTGCATTGAATCTCAAAATCACTATTAGTTGAACAGTTTCTTTTAGCTCTTAAAAATTGTCCCACAGGGATACCCTCTATCTGTGGTCTGGGATGGTGGCTAGTAAATAATAACAAATTATTTGTAGCTGTGACTTTGGTATGGACCGTAGATTGTAAAGCCCCTGTCTCATCCTTGAAAATTTCCAGGTCCAGAAAGGTAATTCTGTCCTGGTTTATCTCACTCGTGAGACGTAGATTGTGATTATTCTGATTCAAGGCCGTCACAAAATTGTTAAATTCCGCCACTGTCCCATTCCACAGACACAGCACGTCGTCAATGTAGCGAGACCGCAATTCGACGTGCTGTGTATGTATGTTCATCTCCTGGGTAAAGACTTTCGTCTCCTCCCACCAACCAAGGTAAATGTTGGCATATG
This sequence comes from Ascaphus truei, assembly GCA_036426205.1. NCBI lineage: Eukaryota > Metazoa > Chordata > Amphibia > Anura > Ascaphidae > Ascaphus > Ascaphus truei. The sequence goes on along the minus strand of WSYH01000534.1, from coordinate 76,285 downwards.
TAGGGGCACACGTGGTGCCCATCGCCATACCTTGAAGTTGGTGGTAGAAGATGCCCTTGAACAGAAAATAATTATGTTTCAGGACATAATTAAGAAGCTCATTGATGAATTCGTTATGTTTCAAACACTCAGAGCTTCGAGCTCTCAAGAAGTGTGACACTGATCCGATTCCCACCTGATGTTGTATGCTGGTATACAGAGATTCCACATCTAATGATGCCAAAAATGTGTTTTGGGATATCTGTATACCATCTATTTTCCTTAAGATGTCTGTTGTGTCTATTGTGTGGGAAGGTAGACTGGTCACATAAGGTCTTAAAACCTCGTCCAGGTAGATACTGGCATGTTCATTGAGAGAATCAATACCGGAGACGATTGGTCTTCCAGGGGGGTTCTTTGCGTTCTTATGTAACTTGGGAATACTATAAAATGTGGCTATTTTAGGTTTGTCAACCAACATGTATTTAAATTCCTGTGACGAGATTACTTGATTATCCAAACCTTTCTGTAAGATCTTCCTCAGGTTTTGGAAATATGTAACTGTAGGATCATGTGGTAGAACTTCGTAACATTTTTTATCACTTAATAGCCTAACATTTTCTAAGACATACTTGTCTTCTTCCAAGATTACGATATTCCCCCCTTTGTCTGTGGGTTTAATTATGATCCCTTTTAATTCTGCTAGTTCCTTCAGGGCACATTTTTCATTTTGTGTGAGGTTTTCTTGTCCCCCACTTTTAGACATTGTTTGAAAGTCTTTAGTAAGTAATTTCAGAAACATGTTGATGTTTGTATCTGCACTTATTGATGGTGAAAATTTACTCTTGGGTTTGAGGGTAGTGAAAGGGCCGAGGCCTGGAGGTTTATTAGTTTCCTCTTCTAAGGATATTAAGGTGTTTAAGTATTCACGATCCTGATCGTCAGTTAGCTCTAAAAATTCCTGAGGTAGGGTGGATAATTCCCTTCTTTTATGGAATTTTTTCAGAGCCAATTTACGGCCAAAGAGATTCATACTGTATCTTTGGTCCAGGTGAATGTGTCAAAATTACAGGCGGGCGTGAAAGATAGACCTTTTCTGAGGACTTGTTCTTGTACTGATGTAAGAGTTAAGTTAGTAAGATTAATTACTTGTAATTCACTCTGATTTTTCATTGGGGTTGGCGATAGCGTCTCCGCCAATTCCTCCCTCTCCCCCTGTAACCCCAGACTTCTCTGTCCCTTAGTTTTTCCCTTGCCTCTTCTGGTTTTTCGCCCCTTCCTCTTGGGCCCCCACTTCGTCCACCCCTCCCCCGTTGTAATTCTAAAAAAGAAACCTGGGGGTTAGGGTTGTTAGTATTATCTGTGGTAGTGTTACTCTCCTCTATATCGGAGTTTTCCCACTCAGTGGACGATTCATGATCTTCTTTATGTTGGTTTTTATGCGGTTTGTAAATTTTACCAGTCTTGAAGTCGTTTGCGTCTCTCAAAATTTTTTTATGTTTGCGTTCCTTAATTTCAGGTACAAAGCAGGAACAGGGTTAACTTATAAGATCCCTATATGCCGCACAAGAGGACACCTATACCTGTATTAAAACTTACTATTTATTAATAAACGATTAAAATATATTTATTGCAGCATTAATGTGAACCAAAGTAATTAAAAAAGTGAATTAAAAACGGAGAGGTCTTCTGTATGGTTCTATGTACAAGACACATACTTTGTGATCTTGCGACAGCTGCTAAGGCTTACCATAACAGAACCACAGGCTCACTAAATCTTGAACCTGACGGCCTGGCACAAATGTGTTATAGGGAGCTTTTCTTTATCTTTCTGTTCAACATTAACCCCTTCCCAGCCAGCACCACCTCCGCACTTTATTGCAGTTTTTGTTCCTATACTACCCAGGGTATACTATTTAGTTTTCCCTCATTTCACAATTGGTATAGTGCAAGGTGCACACTTTATGACCCTTTGGGCCATTCCACCCCCCTCCGTTAACTTATAAGATAAAACAGAAACAAAAAAGCCTAACTCCTTTTCAGAGTTCTGACTAATACAGCTTAGTCACTAACTACCAGTGGGGAAAACTAAGTTCTTTCCCCACTTTATACACTGTACATGCAGCTTCCCTTTGCAGTATCTCAAAGGGCTGTCTGTGTGTGTGCCTTCAGACCAGCACAGCAGCACAGGAAGCTGTCTGTGCTGCCTTTTAACCTTGAAGCTCATTAATTAGGGCTCAGGTGAGAGTGAAGGGAACACACCCTGGAAGGTGCTGGGTCCTATGTACCTCCCCTCAAACACCTTTTGCTTCAATAATCACAATATTTACAGGGGAATACACATTTGGGGACTGAAGGAGGGTAAAAACACATTACTGGACCGCTGTCCAGTTAACCCCCTGCTTCCCAAGTGAGAGCAGCGGGTGGCCAAATAGGGTGTAACCCCTTTAATACCGGGCCAAATCCCCTCTCCCATGACACCGGGACAGCAGTGGAGAAGAGCGAAATCCAAAAAGCAAACAAAATCAGGCAACACAGGACAAGACAGGCAAGGCTCAGACAGGAGGCAGAACTGCAGTGGGCACAGCACACATAAACAAGGTTATGCTCAGTCGATGTGCAAGAGGGCAGGCTGAACATACTGCTGCGGCACAGTTTATTCGAGCATTTGCCCGTTCTGTGCCGCAGCAGTAGCCTGGCGCGCGCCCGAGTGTGACGGGCGCGCGCCGAAGCAGCGGAAGAGCGCCCTCCGATCGGGGCGCTCTCCCTACCGCTGCCGGGTCCGCCGGGTCCCCCGGAACCCCCTGCCGCTGTCCCGCGATCGCGGGACACCAGGGCTCCCTCGGGGAGCCCCTGGACGCGCGTGCAGGGGGCGCACGCTCCCGAAGACGCGTGACCGCGCGTCTATGACGCGCGGCACGCCGAGGGGCGGCCACTAGCAAGCCGGGAAATCTCCCGGCTTGCGGATCTGGCCGCAGTGCAATTAAATGTGTCGCCAGTGTATATAGGAAGAAAAGACCAATGAGGAGGAAGCATACTCCCTAGTATGCATGGCTGTGGTTGGCTGATGGAGACAAGGCAGGTGAATCCTATTACACAAAGGAGCGAGGAAGCTTCTGCATGCGTGCCGCGCATAGCGGGTGCGTGCGGCGATGTTTAGTGCTGAGTGCGGTCCACGCACACCCTTAGAAGGAATGCTGGCATTCTCCGGTCCGCGAGTTGCGCTGCAGGAGGCACAAGAGGCAGGAGTCCCGATCGCAGGTCTAGGCAGGTAGGGAGCGTGCCGGGGAGGGAGCGAATGATTGATACTTACATAAATTAACATACTGTACATACAGAAATTTTCCTATATTTTACAGAAAGCAGGATTTTTTCCCCTATTTAACACTGTATTAACTCAAAATGATAAATGCATTATAACTGTGCTTTAATTAACTAATTTTGGTGTAATTCAGGAAAACTACTGAGTCAGTATTACAATAGCCTGAATAATGCCCAAAACTTATATACAAATACAATATACTGTATGTCTACCGTAGGGTAATGTGCTAAATATCATTCATGTTGGTAGGATGGGTGAGGTACTTGAAGACTCGCAGACACGGTCTATCGGCGAGTATGTGAGGCTGACTAACCTCGAGGAATTCTGTTTTTTTTAGCGGTGTTGGTCAGTCTCCATGCAATACAATAAAATCTGTACATTTAGTTGTGCTGATACCAAAGGGGAGGGGGGAGGGTTATGGTACCCTTGCTCTGCTAGTGCAATAAAATGAATTCATAAGTGATTGAGATAAGGTGCTCGCCGGGATAGGCAATTTTAATACAAGAAGAGATAGAATCCCAGCTAGTTAAGCACTAAATACCCCTTAGTGTCTAGTTGTGGTGTGAATATACTGATGATAAAACATAGTATTTTAATTAGTACTTATTAAAAAAGGTGAGCAAAGTCAATAGCATACAGCGTTATGATGATTTTAATTCGGCGTTAAAATGTTGCCAGGGTCAGAATTAATATAAGTTTTTATATCTCTATACTAGTAGTCAAAGTGTTAAATACCCCAATGATAATTGCTGAGCTGCTTGCTACAAGCTATATAGCTGTTTATCTTCCTTATAATAGGGTTAAGAATCAAATGTATAAGGAAGTATTGATCATCAGATCATTAATATGGATTGTAATGTAGTACCCCAAGTATATATGGCCAAGGTGGCCTAGATATAGCAGTGATCTTAGTATCTAGTCTATATTCGTATACTCTTCAGATTCTGTATATATACGTTTATGTAAAACATTAGCTACTCATACTTACAGTATGTAAGCTTCAATCGTTCACAGGTTTGAAGTGCTAACTGATTACCATATCGTTTTTACCCCCCTACTCGGTACAATTGCCAACAAAATCACTATGATAACATTGTGGAACTCCTCTGATGTCAAAGTTTAGAAACAAAAGGGAGTATGCACTAAGCAGTGAGCTTTTGCGCTGGCGTGAAAAAAAGTAACACGTCCGCTAAAAAGTGAAGCCAGAGGCGTGATTCACTAAGGAGTTCAGCGCATTCGGGATCAGACGTGCTCAAATCTGCCAGATCATGCATGCTTCCCCCCCGTTATCGTGCTTAAAGTTCAAGAACGATAACTGATAGGAAAAAAAAGCCTCCTGTAACATTTGCATGGAGATTCTGCATCTCCATGCACAGCTGTTACAGGCGATCGTGCATTAAGAATATACATTTTAATAATAGTGTACATGAGCATGGGGTCTCCAGAGCTGAACCGCATTGGTTTCAGGTCTGGGGACCCCCTACTTCATGAGATAAAGGCCCCGTTATGGGGTGCCGGTATCCCCTGCGCTTTTAAAGCTTCCGCGTCACATGATCGGGACATTTAAATTCTGCAGGGGATACCGGCACCCCATAATGGGGCTTGTATATCTTGAAGTAAGGGGTACCCGAGGCTGAAACCAATGCGGTTCAGCTCTGGAGACACCCTGCTCATAAACACTACTGTCAAAACACACAAAACAATAAACAATAATTCATTACAGTATGCGGATAGCCGCTATGGTAATGAAGCTGCATTAATGTAAATTTTAAAATTAGTCTGCCGGAGCAGGGAGTCCCCTGAGCTGAACCGCATTGATTTCTGGCTCAGAGATACCTTGCTTCCTGAGTTACAGGCCCGGTATGGGGCATCGCATGCCAATGTCGCCGCCATCTTTATAGCGTCCAAGACGCGACGTTGGACACTATGAAGATGGTGGCGACAATGGTATCCGATGCCCCATACCGGGCCTGTAACTCAGGAAGCAGGGGGTCCCTGAGCAAGAAATCAATGCGGTTCAGCTCAGGGGACCCCCTGCTCCCGCACACTATTATTAAAATTTACATTAATGCAGCTTCATTACCATAGCAGCTATCCGCAAAGGCAATGAAGGGGTTAAGGCATAATAGCATATTTATTGGGGACAATTGCCCTCAATAAACATTGCAATATACAACACACATCCCCCCCCACCTCCTAACACATACAATACCGTAATAGGCAAAATTACTATTATCCACATATGGATAATAATGCATTTGCCCATTTAAAATACATTAATCACAATAAATACAGGTAACACATATTGCACTTACCTTTTCCAGGCATCCACGATGAAGGCCGTCTTCATCCTCATCCTTCCCATGTCCCCCTCGGGTGCTACAAAACATCCAAACGAAGAAAAAGAGCCAATGTAATGTCCCCAAACCCTTAATCACCTTAGCGGTCATAAACCGCTATAGTCATTAAGGGGTTAACCCACCCTCACCCACCACTCGGGAGGCCTAAACACCCTCCCCCACTACCCACCCCGTGAGGCCTAACCACCCTCACCCACTAACCACCGTGAGGCCTACCCACTCTGGCTTGGGGATAATACCCCTTTCCCCCACCCTGCTACCCACAATAAACATCACTATATATTTTTGTTTCAAATAATTTTATAAGGCAGCATTACAACAACGATTCGTCATACACATTGTACAGCCTAATACAAGAACCTTTTTACATTTTGGGGGAGAAGAGTGACAACCTTGATTGTCGTAGAGGGGAGGCCTTCATAGAGGGAAGGCAGTAAGGGAGGGGTTTGGGGAGGAGGGGTTTGGGGAGGAGGTGGGAGGAGGGGGGTACAACTGGCAAGGGGAGGGTGGGTCCGAGTTCCTGGTCTTATTACTTTGGAAACTTAGGCTAAAAGTGTCCTGGTATCCCTTGTCTAGGGGAGCGATATCTCTATTCAGTTTGTGTGGGTTGCCTTCATCTGGTATAAAGTATCCAGGGCTCCCATACCTTATAGAATGCGTATAGGTTTTGCCTAAGGAATGCCGTCAATTTCTCCATGAGCATCACTTCATTGATCCTCTTTTTTATAGTACTTTTGGAGGGGGTGGTTATTTTCTTACAGGAGGCCGCTATCTCACATCTGGTCGCAGTAAGAATAAAGGAAATTAATTTCCTAGTTGGACGGCCAATTCCGGGTATTGGCCTGGCCAGTAGGAAGGTCAGTGGATCGATAGGCAGTTCTGTGACCTCTTTTATCAAATTTTGGGCCTTGGTCCAATATTTTACAATTTCCGGACAGGTCCACCAAATGCGGGCCATGTCCCCTCTATGTCCACAGCCTCTCCAACATAGATCTGATGCCAGGGGGTAGATTTGATTTAACCACACCGGAGTAATGTACCAGGGGTAAAGGATTTTATAGATGTTCTCCTTTGTTGTGGTGCATATCTAAGTTTCTGAGGCTGCCTTCCAGATTTCGTCCCAAGTCTCTTTCTCTATAATAATATTCAAGTCTGCTGCCCACTTGAGCATATAGTCGTGGTGTGGGGGGACCACTGATTTCTCTAACTCATCGTGAATTTCTGAGATGAGACCCTTTTGATGTGTGTTAACTTTACACAAATGTTCAAACTTGGTGAGGGACGGGAATTCTGGGAGTGGGCATGTTTTAAGAATAAAGTGTTGAATTTGAAGGTATTTGAATGTGTCTAATTCTCTAATATTATATTTAGCCTGGAGGTCTTGATAGCCCAGGAGCTTTCCTAGGCTTAAGAGATCCGCAACCGCCCGATTCCTCTCGTTTTTAATTGTCCGAACAGCTTGGATCCGCATCCCGGGGGAAATTTTGGGTTGTTTAATATAGGCGTAAGTTGGGAGCTAGGGGTAGACAACCCAAATCTGGTCTTACACTTTGACCAGACCTCCCAAGTGTGTAATGTCGCCTGTAATTTTAGGTTATGGGATTGTCTATCTCTGTTGTCTAGACTCCAAAGGCAAGCTTGCAGAGAAGGCATTCTCGCATAGTGTGACTATTTTAATCCAGCAACATTGTGTTGGGTCTGTGTTCCACATTACCGCTTGTCTTAATTGGGCAGCAAGGTAGTATTTATAAATGTCTGGGACTCCCATGCCCCCTCTTGATCTTGGTGCCAGTAGGACCGATCTCGCGACCCTAGGTCTCTTGCCCTGCCATATGAATTTGAAAAATCTATTTTGAATGTTTTTTCAGATCAGTGCCAGAAACATGGAAAAAGTATAATAGTCTGGGGAGTATATTCATCTTAATTGATATCATTGTTCCGATCCATGAGATCTGGTAACCTTCCCATTGATCCAGGTCTTTTTTTCTTGTTCCAGAGAGCTGAGTAGTTGTCCTGATAAAGAGCCCGATAGTGCCTTGATACATTTACTCCCAGGTATTTAATGTATGAAGAGCACCATCTATAGCTGAAATTTAATTTGAGTAATTTCACTTCAGGGTCTGGGAGGCTAAGATTTAGGGCTTCGGATTTGTCGCTGTTAATTTTATATCCTGATATCTTGCCAAAGTCCGTCAGTTCCTTTTGAAGGTTAGGAAGGGAAGTTTGGGGCTTGGTCAAAGTTAGAATGATATCATCAGCGAATAGGGAGATTTTATCATTTGTTTTTCCAATGATGATACCCTGAATATTCGTGTTATTTCGCATTTTGGACGTGAGTGGTTCAATCGTAAGGGCAAAGAGAAGGGGGGGCAGGGGACAGCCCTGTCTTGTGACGTTTTTAATATGGAACCTCTCTGAGTGGCCGCCTGGGAGTCTGACCATAGTGGACGGATTCTGATAGATTGCCCGGACTCCGTTCAAAAATGAGTCACTAAAGCCGAATTTTGGCAGTGTATTATTCAAGAAAAGCCAATCAATCCTATCGAATGCCTTCTTTGCATCTAGGCTCAGTAGCATTGCTTTCGATCCGGTCATGTGGACATGATCGATTATATTAATTATTTTACGGGTGTTGTCCAAAGCCTGGTGGCCCAAGACAAAACCAACCTGATCCATATGGATTAATCTGGGTAGGATGGGATTTAGTCTGTTCGCTAGTATCTTGCTATACAGTACAATTTAAGATCATTATTCAATAGTGAAATTGGCCTATAACTGCCGCATTGAGTCGGGTTCTTCCCTTTTTTGTGTATTATAGCCAGATTGGCTGATGACATTGATGATGGGATTGGACTCCCTTCCAGAAATGAATTAAACAGACTCAGCAAGTGGGGAGATAATATAGGTAGGAATTTAGTATAGTAAACATTTGTAAAGCCATCAGGGCCCGGTGTTTTGGAAGTTTTTGAAGCCTTTACTGCCGCCGACAGTTCCTCCAATGATATTTTAGCGTTCAGCATGGCATTTTCCTCCTCTGTCAGGGAGGGTAGGGTGCAACCATCTAGATAGTCAGTAATCGCCTCTACGTCGGCGGTGCTCGAGTTAGCAGGTCGAGTTCTCAGATTATAAAGTTTAGTGTAAAATTTGGTAAATTCTTCTGCTATTTTTTTCTCATTATATAGTATCTCACAGATCTATTTTTGATCGCTGTTACTTGTGATCTTTTTTGTATTCCTCTTAACTTGCTAGCAAGAAGTCTGTCGGCCTTGTTTCCCTTATCATAGTACCTCTGACTCGTCCATTTAAGAGCTTTTTCTACATTCTCTAATTGAATATCCTTTAACTCATTTCTAGCGGCTGAGAGCTGTTTATAGAGTTTCCGGGATGGATGTGATTTATGTTGCTGCTCCAGTGCTATAATTTTGTCTGTTAGCTCTTTAAGTAACCTGGTTTAAACTTTCTTCCTGTGGGAGGCAATTGAGATGAAGTGTCCTCGTATTGCCGCCTTATTCCCACAGGATTGCTGGGGATGAGACCGAGCCAAGGTTTAGTCTAAAGTAGTCCTTGAGTGATTTTCTGATCTCTTTTTCTACCTCTGTATGGTTTAGTAAGGAGTCGTTTAATTTCCAGCTATATGAGGTTACCTTTACAAATGGGATAGTTAGGTTCAGGGAAATGGGTGCATGGTCTGACCACGTAATAGGGCCAATATCAGAGTTAGCGGCGGCCTCCAGAACATTCTTGGTTGCAAGAAAATAGTCTATACGAGAATAGCAGACGATCCCTCACGGGAAAAACGGAGCACAGCAAGTGAAGGAAGGGGGGCTAGACACCGATGAATAAAAGTCCTTTAATCCATGGTAGACATCATGGCATGGGATAAGTAAAAATTCTTACGCGTTTCGGGCCGTCGCCCTTTTTCAAAGAGAATATTCTACCATGTCTACCATGGATTAAAGGACTTTTATTCATCGGTGTCTAGCCCCCCTTCCTTCACTTGCTGTGCTCCGTTTTTCCCGTGAGGAGTCGTCTGCTGTAATACTATTCACGTGACGCACGCTTCAGGAATCGCCTTACAGAAACTCTCAATCGTGAGTACCCCAATCCGTTCACTACGGGCTGGGTGTCATACATTATTAGTGTCTTTCTCCAGGGGGACGTGTCATACTGTGTTACTGGGAGGTCAGAGATGTATTACTGACCTTTACCTAACTACACAGGTTCCCCAATGTTAGGAGACAAATAGTGAGACACGGATCATATATGTCAAGAGAGTGGTGTTTTCACTTTTTCCTTTATTCATTGGTTATATACTAGATTAAACTATATATATCTAGAGACACCCGCAGCTGATCACGGAATTTAGGAACCCTGTATCCTAGTACTTGCTATACGAGAATAGGTCTGGTGAGGAGCCGAGTAAAAGGTGTAGTCCCTTTATCCCTGATGTTGTGCTCTCCAAATGTCCACCAAAGAGAACTCCCTAATAATATCTTTAAATTTTTTCCCCAATCTTTGAGGGTGGGTTGAGTGCACATTTCCTGTGGTAGACGATTTGTCTTCCGCCGGGTTGAGAGGCATATTTAGGTCCCCTGCTATTATCAGTGACGACAGATAGTCTGGATCAACCTTTTCCAGGACTTTTTGAAGTGAAACTTCCTTAGTGGCACCTCATTCGAACTGGGGCAAAAATGGATTGTGGAGACAGAAATGAAACGGATGTGATGTCAGTGCTGGCAGTTGAGGCCGGGCTGTGTTCTGGCTCAGCCCAACCCCAACACTGAAATCACACCCGCTCAAAAAATATATGCGGCCGCGGTGGCGATAGCCGCCTGCGCCGCTCCTAACGGCCGGCCGCAATTTCCCCCAGTTGGAGATGGGCACGGGCGGCATCCGGGGCAGTGGGGACCGGGCCCGGCTCTCCTGCTACAACGCGCTGACTGGCTCCTGGGACCAGGCCCGCACTCTGTCCCAGCCGCACGCCAAGCTCAAATTACAGCAGTAGCTCTGTACTCCATCGGGGGTGAGTGCTTCTGCTGCACGGTGATGGGGGCAGCATCTACTGCTTGAACCGAGCGGCACCCTGCAAGTCCCCCCGCCCCCGGAGCAAGCCGGGGGGAAGATGGGCACCCTTCCCCATTTGTGCTCTCCTTGCCCGAGGGGAAGATAATCCATTAAAGCAGATGAATATATAGTACATGTGTAATGTATGTTTTCTAGGGTCACAGGCCATTGACATGTCACACACACACACACTGACACAAACACACACACTGACACAAACACACACACACATAAATACATACACATACCTCCGCAGGTGGGCTTGCTGCCACAGGATACACGGGCTGGAGACTCCTCTGCCACGGGGCTGGAGACTCCTCTGCCGTGGGGCTGGACACTCCTCTGCCGCCGGGCTGGACACTCTTCTGCCGCCGGGCTGGACACTCCTCTGCCGCCGGGCTGGACACTCCTCTGCCGCCGGGCTGGACACTCCTCTGCCGCCGGGCTGGACACTCCTCTGCCGCCGGGCTGGACACTCCTCTGCCGCCAGGCTGGACACTCCTCTGCCGCCGGGCTGGACACTCCTCTGCCGCCGGGCTGGACACTCCTCTGCCGCCAGGCTGGACACTCCTCTGCGCCGGGCTGGAGACTCCTCTGCGCCGGGCGGGAGACTCCTGTGGCGCGGGGCGGGAGACTCCTCTGGCGCCAGGTGGGAGACTCCTCTGGCACGGGGCGGGAGACTCCTCTGGCGTGGGAGACTCCTCTGGCGCCGGGCGGGAGACTCCTCTGGCGCGGGAGATTCCTCTGGCGCGGGGCAGGAGACTCCTCTGCTGCCGGGCGGGAGACTCAGACAGAGCTCCCCCCGCTGGGCTCACTCGTGTACAAGCAGCAAGGGGAGCTGTTCAGCTGCCGCCAACCTCTGCGCAGCCCGCGCCGCGCATGCGCAGTAGTCATGGCGACCCTGTCGGACACCACGCATGCGCAGAAGCGTCTGGCAGCGGCGCCGTTACCCCCACGCGCCCATTACATTTTGAATAAAAGGACACGGAGCGCAGACCACCCACCCACACCCCCTGTGTCACAATGTAACACACACGCACACTCAGTCACGCACACACTCAGTCACGCGCACACAGTCACACGCACAGTCACAGTCACGCACAGTCAGTCACATGCACAGTCACATGCACACTCACACGTACACGCACAGTCACATGCACACGCACACGCACAGTCACATGCACACTCACACTCACAGTCACATGCACAGTCACACGCACACTCACATGCACACTCAGTCAGTCGCACGCACAGTCACACGCACACTCTCAGTCACACGCACAGTCACATGCACACTCACAGTCACATGCACACTCACATGCACACTCAGTCAATCGCACGCACAGTCAGTCGCATGCACAGTCACACGCACACTCTCAGTCACACGCACACACTCAGTCACACGCACACTCTCAGTCACACGCACACTCACACGCACATTCACAGTCACACTCACATGCACACTCAGTCAGTCGCACGCACAGTCAGTCGCACGCACAGTCACACGCACACTCTCAGTCACATGCACACTCTCAGTCACACGCACACTCTCAGTCACACGCACACTCTCAGTCACATGCACACTCTCAGTCACACGCACACTCTCAGTCACACGCACACTCTGTCACACGCACACTCACAGTCGCACGCACACACAAGGAATTCACACTTAGTGCAAATAGCTAATACAGGGGATGTGTACCGAGCACGCGCGTTATAAGTCAAATTTATTTGCGTTTTGTCAATGAAATTGTATTTTGATTTTTAATTAAAAAATCACAAACACAAATACAATTTCTGTGACAAAAGTCAAAGAAGTTTCACTTACTATGCGCGTGCACAGCACACACAGCTTTTTTTTTAGAAAATCTGTCTGATTCTCGTTTGGGGCACAAAGGTTAATCAGAGCGATTGCCGATCCAGAGAGTGAGCCGTACACCATGATAAATGGTCCTCAGGTTGTCCCCAAAAGGTCCCCGCAGACCTAAGGAACAAACCCTGTATGTAAAAAAAAAAAAACCTGTCCAATACATTTAAATAAATAAATACCCCAACTCAAACACACATACAGTACAGTAATGTGCAAAATAAATATTATCCAGATATGGATAATAGATTATTTGCCCATTATTAAACACATAAAACAGCATCAATAACGTAAATAAATAGAGTTCTACTTAACCCCTGGCAACGTGATGGGCGTCTAGTCATCAAACGGCCTTCGTTGGCAAAAAAATACATTGCAAATACTTTCAAATGCCAGTTAACCCCTTAATCACCGTATCGTATAGTAACTGAGACAGTAATTAAGGGGTTATCCCACCCTGGCCCGATACCAACCCTTCACCCATATCTTCCATATTTTCATGTAGAGGTATCAGTACCGTGTTAGCCGAGCTTCAATAATCAAAAAATAAATAGATGATACCGTTCTGTGGCTAACGAAATGCTTTTATTTGTGCGAGCTTTCGAGATACACTGATCTCTTCTTCCGGCGATGTTACAATGAATGAAGCAAGGATTACTTAAAAACAGTGTCTCTTGGAATGTTATCTGTGCTGGTCCTTCCCCCGGTGTGGATGAGATTTATGGCTGGAGGTGTCAAAGGGTAACTGAAAGCAAGTGAAGAAAGAGTGTGTATGTGTATCAGTGTGAATAAAAATGAATGGAGAGCCCACAGTATAAACAGTGCTCTACACAAGGTGTGTGTGGAGTGAGAGGGGATATAAATGGTGTGGGTGGGTGTGGAAATGTGAGAGTTTGTAGCACAACTAAAAGTGTGTGTGGATACTATGTGGTCCCTATTGGTGTATAGGGATGGAAAAATAAGGAGTATTAGTATGTGTGAGAGACAGCTGTGTGTGCATACATATAGCACAGTATGTACATACATGGCCTTTAGCGCTCATGGGAAGAGAGTTCGCTAGTGTCAGTAATGACTCATAAAATTTCGATCTCTGTTTAGGCCACTGCTACTGCTGCGGCACAGTTTATTCGAGCATTTGCCCGTTCTGTGCCGCAGCAGTAGCCTGGCGCGCGCCCGAGTGTGACGGGCGTGCGCCGAAGCAGCGGAAGAGCGCCCTCCGATCGGGGCGCTCTCCCTCCCGCTGCCGGGTCCGCCGGGTCCCCCGGAACCCCCTGCCGCCGTCCCGCAGATCGCGGGACACCAGGGCTCCCTCGGGGAGCCCTGGACGCGCGTGCAGGGGGCGCAGGCTCCCGAAGACGCATGACCGCGCGTCTATGACGCGCGGCACGCCGAGGGGCGGCCACTAGCAAGCCGGGAAATCTCCCGGCTTGCGGATCTGGCCGCACTGCGATAAAGTGTGTCGCCAGTGTAAGTGTCCCCAACAGTTGCATAAATTTGTATTCATGCAACCGTCTCTCTTTTGGGGTTTTAAGATTACCTTTGAGTATGGCAACCCTCAGATCGTTCATCTTATGGCCAGAGTCAGAGAAATGTTCGCCAACAGGACTGTCTCTTGTACCGCGTGTGATGCTGTGGCGATGCAGGTTCATTCTCTTGTTTAGCCCCTGTCCTGTCTCACCTATGTAGTAGCAGCCCCCTGGGCATTTCATGCACATGATGAGGTACACGACATTGCTGGAGGAACAGGTGAACCCTCCTCTGATTTTGTATTCCCGATTCTTGTGTGGTATTTGTATTGTGTCCGCTGTGTAGAGCATTGCGCAGGTTTTGCATCTTGGGTCCTGGCATGGTTTTGTCCCGCATTCAGTTGTACTGCTGAATACTTTACTCCTCACCATAATATTCTTGAGATTATGGGGTTGTCTGTATGATAATAAGGGTGCTTCAGGGAAGACCTGTTGCAGTCTTGTATCTTCCTGGAAGATGGGTTGTAGTTTCCTGGTGATCTTGCGTAGGGCTCCTAGGTGTGGGTTATATGTGACCACCAAAGGTACCCTGTCGCTTGTCTCCTTCTGTTTGTATTCAAGGAGATCACTTCTTGGTATTCTGGTGGTTTTGTGAATTTGCTGGTCTACAATTCTGTGGTTATATCCACGGTTTATAAAGTCTGATCTCAAGGCTTTAATCCGCTGGTCTCTGTCTGCTGTGTCGGAGCATATCCGGTTGTATCGTATGGCTTGACTGTAGATGGTTGCATGTTTGGTGTGTGTCGGGTGGAAGCTGTTGTCCCTCAAATAGCTGGCTCTGTCTGTAGGTTTGCGGTATACAGAAGTCTGTAGTTGGTTGTTCTTTATAGTAATGGTGGTGTCTAGAAAATGTACTTCATCCGGGGAATGGGTGAGTTTGAGGTTGATGGTCGGGTGGAAAGTATTGAAGTTGTCATAGAACTGTAGGAGGTCCTGTTCGCCAGAGGTCCAAATCAGGAGGATGTCATCGATGTAGCGAAGGTATGTAAGGGGTTTCAAGTTACAGGTGGACAGAAAGTCACTTTCCAGTTTTGCGCAGAACAGATTGGCATACTGTGGCGCCATCCGAGTACCCATAGCGGTCCCGGTTGTCTGGAGGTATGTGTCATTTCCAAATGTGAAGTAGTTATGGGTCAGAATAAATTCAATGCATTTAGTCACTGTCTCTGTGAGTGGCTCTTGCGATCCCAGAAAGTATCTGCAGGCTGAAATCCCATCCTCGTGGGGGATGTTTGTATAAAGTGACTCTACATCCATAGTTGCTAGTAGTGTTCCTGTAGGGAGGGGGCCAATGGCATTCAGTTTGTTTATCAGGTCGGTGGTATCCTGGATATAGCTGAGTGTGTTCTGGACAAGTGGTTTTAGAATGCCCTCCACCCAGCCAGAAATATTCTCGGTAAGTGTGCCAGATCCAGAGATAATAGGGCGCCCAGGGTTACCCTCTTTGTGAATTTTATATATATCAAATGGAAATATTACTGTATGCTCATTTGCATGTCTTAGACAGGTCTGCAACCCCGCCTTTCACCATTATCACCCAGCACACAGCACTTCCACTGCAGCAAGCGATTCTGGGAAATGACATGCAAATGAGCACACAGTGGCACCTTTTGCTTCAAAACCATTTTTAATATGGTTCCCTATTGGCTTAAGCTTGCTGCATGGTCACAGCTTTGAGCACAGCCAGGGTTAAGATGCAAAGCCAGTAAACCCACCCACAGACAGCCGTCTCTATGCTTTGCAGTGGAGGGTTTTTGTCACTTTTTTTACCCACCATAACATAACTAAGTATATATATATAATAGAGAGCAAGAGGAGAGGGAGAGGAGAGAGCGAAGATATAATAGGAGATATAAGATATGAAACCATAGATGAAAAGTAGAAATAGACACACACACACAAACACACATATAGATATATAATATATATAGATATAGAATAGAGCTATATAGAGATGATATACCTGACCAAATAAATGGTTAAGGATTACACAAACATGCAGAAATAAAAACATGAAATCTCAATCTGAAAAACAGCTCATTGCATCAGAAAATTAAACCAGCATATAGCAAAATACATTATATCTCATCTCCCAACAAACCAGCACCTAGACAAATAAATGTACTGTATACCAAATGCTAACAAACAATTGCATTTTAGTGTGTACATGATGCAATTAATCTGTGCATCGTGTAACATTATGCAAAATCAATGTTCAAAATAAAATAAAACAACAACATACAATGCCATCCACAAAATCAAATACAAAATAAGCAAGTAAACATGAATAAATGTATCATCAATCAATTAATCAATTAAAAAAATAATTACAATACAATCCAAATCAATTACACAATTCACTATTCAATTCCTAAATCCAAACCATTGATATAAAAATTCAACTTCAAAGTAACCACCATCATACAAAATCTAACTACCAAAAATAAGCCAATATTACAAAGCAAGCCCCTGAAATAAACTACTGCAAAGACCATTAAAAATTACATGTAAGTAAATAAAAAATAATTTACACACACCAATGTAGAAAGAAAGCTGCTAAATACATTTTAAATACATGAAAAGAACATAAATAAACATTTGCAAAAAGATCATTTAGTATCCCTGTATATCTAGCCATATACATAACATACACAGGCAATAAATGAGCATAAAAATAATGACTTTACATCAAAAAATTAAAAACAATACAACCATTCAGTGTCCCTGTATGTATGTATATCCATAGGGACATACATAAATTCAGGGGAATTAAATGGACATAAAAAAACACATTTAAAAAATTCAAAAAATTCAAAAAAAACTGTAAAAGTTAAAAAAATATATACTTTTCTTTTGTGTGCTTACCATTAGGTGGCCCACTCACCGAAATCCCGGGGAACCGGAAGCTCTCAAACCATTCCACAGGTAACCATAAAATAAAAAACCCTTACAATCCAACCGTGCCTTCTTTCTTCTATTTGTAAGTCAGTCTTTTTTACCTTCTCCGGGGTCTTCTTCCGTCTTCTTCCATCTTCTTCCGCCATGCCCTGGTCCTCTTCTTAGGAAGGGAGGTCTTCCCTCCTCGGCGTCTGGCATAACAATGATGCATAATAGATAGCTACTGACACTGGTCTTCACCATTAAAGTTTAGGGTTGTATAGTGGTGTTGGATGTTACACAATCTTACTACTATTGTCATCTCCAACAAACAAACCCTACTATTTGCTTCTCATGGTCTCTTCCTCTGACATGGTTGGAACACTGCTGTGTTTGCTGTCCTGCAATGTTGTTGTTACTGAACCTATACTGTACACTTCAATGCTCTTTTTTTTAGGTTAAATTAATGTTTTTGTTTTTTTTTTTAAATATAAATTGGAATTGAAAATGAACCTAACAAGTTTGATAAAAAATTATTTTCAATCATTTTTATGTAACGGTATTTGCCGGCAGTTACTTATTTCCTAAATTCTGCAACGCCAGAGACAGATTAATCCAGCAGTACCACGACAACCGCAGTCACGTGGCCATGGGTGGCAGTGGCAATGAAGACAGTTAGCATTACTAGATCAGTAGATTAATCCAGTAAACAGTGGGTCCCTGGGACTGAAATTAATGTAGCTTGACTCCGGAGACCCCATGCTTCAATACTATATTATTCAAATAAAATAAAAATAGCTTAATTACCTTAGCGGCTATCCGCTGAGGTAATGAAGGGGTTAAACCAGAGTACCTAGTTTGTTGGGGGTAGAGAGGGTGGTGAAGGGGGTAGTTATACCGGGAAGGTTGCGGAAGGTGTTAACCCTGTCATTACCTGAGTGTTACCACTGCTAAAATAATGAAAGGGCTAATCCCTCCCTCTACCCACCCAAGAGGCCTAACCACTCACCCCAGGGCAACTACTCCCATCACCAACCCCCTCTACCCCAATAAACATTAACATACAATGCAATAACCAATACTATCCAATATACCCATTGATTGCCAGTCTGGTAACCTATCCATTCAATGAAGGAAAGATAACCCCAATGGCAATGAATGGGAACCATACTACCCACCCCTCTACCTTCAACCCCCCTCATCACATACAGTACAGTAATGGGAAAAATCCCTATTATACAGATCTAGATAATTGCCCATTTACCCATTAAAAATAAAACTTTACCCAGCCAGCATATAATAAATTCAAGTTGTACTTACCCTGGCCAGGGTGAAGACCACCCTCAACCTCATCTTCATCCTCTGCATCTTCCGTAGGATGCAACATTCAAATTTAAAAAATAACTACTGAACTAGCCACTAGCACCGTAATTACCTAAAGGTTATTTATCGCTATAGAAATTAGGGTGTAAACCCTGCATGCTATCCACCCTGGAAGCCTAATAACCCTCCCCAGGGCAACTACCCCCACCCCCTCTTCTCTCATCACCACACAAACAAATGGGCAAAAGCACTAGTAGACAAAAAATAATAGCACATTTGCAAAAAAAATTAAAACAAAATAAATACTCAATAAAATACAATTTACAAACCAATTCAATAAATTGCACAGTAGCCAATAAACCCATTGATTGTCACTGTGGTAAACCGTGCCAACAATATGGGTATGGAATGCGACAATGGAATAAATTGGCAACCTAAAAAAAATAACCACCAAATAAAATACATTACATTTAAATAAAAACAAAACATAACCTAACCAAAAAATGGATTGATTGTCAATGTGCTTATCATACCCTAAAAGGGGCATAGATAAACACATTGCTAGTTAATGGGCATCCTATGAAGAGATAAACAGCTTGCTAGTCAATGGGCATCCTAAAAAAATACACAATTATATAAAATACAATGAATGTGTTTCTTACCTTTGCCGGGATGAACATTTATCCTCCTCATCCAACAGTGGCACCACCTCTTGACCCACAATGCAATGATCCTCAGCAGCATGATGCAAATAATTCCATGATCCTCAGTTGCTTGAAGAGGAGGCTCCAGTGAGTAGTTCTTAGTACGTCTTTCCCTTATTCCTTCTCTTCTTTCTTCTCCAACACGTCAAGGAGATGTTGATCCGACGGCCTGTGACATCACATTTGACTGGCAAATTGTACATACACCAATCGGATTGGTGATGTACAATGTGACGCCTTCCATTTTTTTAATGAAGTGATGTCATCTTAAAGGAAGGTAGCTACCCAATAAGGTAGCAATAAGCCATCACATGGTAAGCCCACCATTCGGATTTGTGGATTTACCATGTGATGCTTTTCCTTGTTTGGAGTAATGCTTTTTGATAACTTCACATCACCCATATACGCCTCCACCATGTCCATAGCACCAGTATTATTAGAGGTGTCTGCTACTTCTGCGCTAGTGGGAACCATGCCATAGTGATGGAGCGTTTCCCATAGGTATGGGCCACGACTTCTGCTGCTGTTACTGCCACCACCACCACTAAACCTACCCACACCACCACTACAAAAAGCCACTTGACTTGAGGCCTGAGAGGAAGAAAATGGTGATAATTTCAACAGTGTTGTTGTTTTCCACGTGGAATTACGCCAACTGAGGCTTCCCTCTGAATGTTCATTGGCCTGCTCTCTGCCTTTGCTACTTTTCTAACACAGCCTGGAAACAATCAATTAGCTTCTCCTTGCAATTACCCACAGTCAAAACATATTTGATCCTGTCTTTGAAGTGAGGGTTTAAATGTGTACTGAAGGTACAGTATTTATCTTTCCATTTGATACTGACAACTCAGGGGTCATTTATCAGGCTTTTAAGCAATTTATCAACTATTGCCACCATTTCATCATATATGTATGTATGTATGTATGTATGTATGTATGTATGTATGTATGTATGTATGTATGTATGTATGTATTTATGTATGTATAGCTTTCTTTATATAGCACAGAAAAATACAAATAACCGGCGCCAATCATAATATAAAACCCATAAATCACCTGTGGTGAACTCTGATCAAATAAAGGTCCAGTCCTTGATATCCAATCAGTGTCCGGGGTAGATCTTTAATGAAGTCTCATAGCACATACAAACAAACACAAAGAGCAATCATAGTGTAACACTAACAAACATAGCACTATGCACAAACCAAAAATACCTACACACTAAACACAAACAAAGAATATCTAAATAACTGTTTCAATGTAATAGTAAAAGTTGTGTTAAAATAATTATTACTTAAAAAGACAAACAATTGTCAACAAGACAAAAGAACAATAGCTGCGGAAGTCCCATCCAGTAGGAGTAAAATTGAAATCCTACTCACGACAGGGCAGATGTAAAACAGCTTATCAGCAACTTCTCCTCTCCTCCCTCCATATCAGACCTCTGAGGAGACTCCACACAATCCTTCCGGAGCTCAGATGCTACTGTGGCGCTCACCGCTGCTCCGATCACTGACCCGCTTGTCATGTGGCAATCGGGAGACGTCACTAGTAAGCACACCGGCGCCGAAAGTCTTAGCAGCTATCGATACTCCCGGCACTCAGCTGGAAGAGCTCCCTTGGCCAAACTTTGCTCAATACGGGGAATTGTATATGCAATAGCAGTAGCAGTACCAATGCTCACATTTATCAAAATACCACCCTACGCATTTTGTGACGCTAATCACTTCGTCAAAGACAGACAAAAAATCTTACAGTATGTACATTCTGCGATAAACACACAGAAGGGATATTGTTGGCCATCATATACAGTAAGACTGTGATTCATAGGTCACAAACACAGAGTTGGTTGAGCACATTTTTGTGGAAGATAAGAAAATAAGACAATGCAAAGAAATAAAGAAAGAAGTGATAAAACATAACTGAGGATGGATGGGGTAAAAAAACACAGTGGAGTTAAAACACAAAGGAAAGGAAGGGAAGATTAATGACATGGGGGTCTCTTTACTAAAGTCTACTGACTGTATAACTGGAGTAAAACCACTGCAAAAAACCTCACAATATTTATCTAAGATATTTATCCTCCCAAATCTGGCCTTACTACCTCCTTCCACATTACTGTTGGAAGTACAATCATTCACCCAGTAGCCCAAGTATACTGCTTAGGGGTCACACTCAACTCCTCTCTCACATTCTCCTCTCACATTCAAAACGTTTCTAAAACGTGTCGCTTTTTCCTCCGCAATATCACAAAGATATGCCCTCTGTTGCTCGACTGCCAAAACTCTGACTCAGGCCCTCAATCTCTCCCGCCTAGATTACTGTAACCTCCTGCTGTCCGGCCTTCCTGCCTCTCACCTGTCTCCCCTACAATCTATCCTAAACGCTACTGCCAGAATTGCTCTGCTCTTCCTAAATCTGTCTCCGTGTTTCCCCTCCTGAAATCCAACTCATGGCTTCCGATCAAATCCCGCATCCACACTCAATTCTCTTCCTCACTTTTAAAGCTTTACACTCTTCTGCCCTGCCTTACATCTCAGCCCTAATTTCTCGTTATGCACCATCCCGACTCTTGCGTTCTTCTCAAGGATGTCTTCTTTCTACCCCTTTTGTATCTAAAGCCCTCTCCCGCCTTAAACCTTTTTCACTGACTGCCCCGCACCTCTGGAATGCCCTTCCCCTCAATACCTGACTAGCACCCACTCTATCCACCTTTAAGACCCACCTTAAGACACACTTGCTTAAACAAGCATATGAATAGCACTGTGGATAATACTGGACACATGATACATAAAGCTTAGCCCCCTGCAACCGCACTTACCAGACCCTCCTACTGTCTCTGTACGTTCTCCTTACCTGCCAATTAGACTGTTAGCTCCTCAGAGCAGGGACTCCTCTTCTTTAATGTTACTTTTATGTCTGAAGCACTTATTCCCATGATCTGTTATTTATATTATCTGTTATTTATTTGATTACCACATGTATTACTACTGTGAAGCGCTATGTACATTAATGGCGCTATATAAATAAAGCAACAGGAAAGATGATCCAGTCACTTGACAAAGGCCTAAGTGAAGCCGAAACGTTGTGTATTATGAATAAATTATTTTGCTAAAAATCCGTGGAGCCGTGGATCATCTTTCCTATACTTGGATTACTGCAGATAGGCCAGCCTTGAACCATGAGCTCTGGCATTGTGCGCAAGTATCGCATTTTTTGCATTTATTTGCACTGTTTTGGTGTGCTACATACCACATACCTTTGCTATATAAATAAAGACATACAATACAATACAATCTATGGAAGAAAAGGTATCCCACTTAAAGCAACGTTTCTTGTAATTACGTTGGTGCAATTATTTTGCTCTGGTTTTGTCAATTTTTTTGCTGGGTTACTTTAGTTGGGAATAGGAGGATAGGTAGAAAAGGGGAAATGTCCTCGGGCGCGTCACTCTGCTCCCACTCCACGACGTAGTTACGTGAAAATAGAAGAGAAAGGAGGGCCACAATAAAAACAACTCCAAGTTATACACACTTCTTATTTTAGAGTGGGAAGGAGGGGGTGTGGGGAAACAGGGGAAGAATGATATTGAACACACTTTAGGGTAGAGACACCACTCACATGGAATTTCTAATATCATGAGCTGGTATTCTCGCCTCAGCATGTAATGACATATTTGTAGATAGGAAGTGCCCTCTGGTATCTTCCTTGACAAAAAATAAGGGAAAAAAAATAGTGTAATACAATTAATTACATGGGTGCATGAGATTTAAAACTTACAAGCGACCCGATATTTTCAAGCTAAGAAAGGAGATGTCGCCGGGCTCCAGTATCCCTCTCTGGGTTGCAGTGTTGCTTCTCGGCTGATCCCTGCTGGCAGAAGGTCTTTGTATCTGTAATTGGGATAATTCTGGCTGCAGTATGGATACTTAAGGCCGTGCACAGGCTATGTTCTCCTCCGGCCGCCTATCTCCTCCACAGATGTAGTCTTCAGCTTCAGTTACTCTCTCTACTCCGTTGCGCGTGCCATGCGCAGACGCTAGATGCTGCCCAGGTACAGGGAAAGAAAAACTCCTCGCTATGGTGGCTTGGAAGGACCAAAAAACGTCAACGTGTTTCGCCAGTGCTTCCTCAGTGACGTCACTGAGGAACACTGGCGAAACGCGTCTGACGTTTTTTGGTCCTTCCAACCACCGTAGCGAGGATTTTTCTTTCCCTTTATCCTGCCCCAGCATCTAGCCTCTGCGCATGCGCACCGCAACGGAGTAACGAGCTGAACTACTCTGTGGAAGATAGGCCCGGAGGAGAACAAGCCTGTGCACGGCCCTTAGTATCCATACTGCAGCCAGAATTTCCCCATATACAGATCACAAGACCTTCTGCCAGCAGGGATCAGCCGAGAAGCACACACTGCAACCCAGAGAGGGATATACTGTGAGCCCGCGACATCTCCTTTCTATGCTTGAAAATATCGGTCGCTTGTAAGTTTTAAATCTCATGCACCCATTGTCTAATTAAATTGTATTACACTATTTTTTTTCCCTTTTATTTTTGTCAAGAAAGATACCAGAGGGCACTTCCTCATCTACAACCTATGTCATTACATGCTGAGGCGAGAATACCAGCTCATGATTTAGAAATTCCATTTGAGTGTGTCTCTACCCTAAAAGTGTGTTCAATTCATTCTTCCCGCTTTTTCCCCTACCACCCCTCCCTTCCCACTCTAAAAATAAGAATGTTGTATAACTTGGAGTTGTTTTTTATTGTGGCCCTCCCCTTTCTCTTCTATTTTTCACGTACACTACGTCGTGGAGCTGGGAGCAGAGTGACGCGCCCGAGGACATTTCCCCTTTTCTACCATACTCTACAGAGGTTGGTGAATAACCTCTGAAGACTCAGGCAGCGGAATCATTCTGTGGAAAGGACTGAAGCCATACCTTGAATAGTAGGCAAAAAACTTTTTTGGCGCGAATTTTCTCTTTTTTTAAGGGAATAGGAGGATAACATTTGGTGTGACACAAACATTGGGAAATCAAAGATAACATTTCAAATGTAAAATAATAAAAATTTTGCTGCAAATGCTACAAAATTGAGGGGCGAGATGGGAAGCCATATGGTACGTGTTTTATAAAATTGCATATTGGCCCAAAACATTTTATTGAAAACCCAGCATATGTACTGTACAAACTGCATATAATATTTGACATATTCAATATCATACAAGTGTTAAATACATCTAAGATAAAAATTGTATACATACATAAGTAGAAATATTATATTTGATATCATATACTCTATGTAGATAATTAGCATGAATTAGCTATTTAAATAGCAAAATCTGTGATTTGGCAATCTATAACAGTTAAATGGTGTTCCTCCTCATAAGACATTCTTTTCAAAGCTGCAAATTAGGCCATTATGCAAGCCGGGAAATGTGTAATGTCTCCTGTTCAAATACTCCTTTACTTTTGTTCATTATGTAGAATTAATCTTTTGGTACTTTATTTATATAAAATACCTCTTTTTAAAAGAAATAGCTGGGGTTGAGTGGAGCTAAAAAAACCTTTGTATACCTTAACTATACTTCTCTCAATACCTTGTAAGAACTGCAGAGAGTAATAACGAAAAGAGTGACAATTACTAGTACTGTTTAATATTAACGTGCCTACAGTAGTTGAAACAATTTCATTGCGTTACATGTACTCTTAATACTTAAGTGCATTTATAAGCATGGAGACATTTAAATAATTACAGTATGTAACAGGGTATGTTGTATAATACCTCTCTTTTCCCCATAGTGCATCTGTTTTGTAAGGCCCTAGTAAGTTCAGGGCATTAATACAGTAGGTTAATCTATGGGCCATTGACCACCCTTATGCTTCACTTGTAAGTGATGGAAGTAAGGTGGTGACTCATGGCCTGTGTAAGCCTACCAGGGATTGGTACAGTCCATGAGCCCACCCCTTCCAGAGACTTCCAAGTAGGAGTATCAAACTTAGTTAGTCTTGCTCTGAGGAGAAAGGAGAGAGCATGAGCTCTCAGTCTCTCCCATTGCGAGGATGAGCTGGCCCACTCCAGGCTTAGGCCTGGAGAACATCAAGACTCAACACCCCTACTATCGGGGTATGCTCCCTCCGAAGTCTGGGACTTCAGAGATCATACAGCGCTTTAAGAAGAGCTGCAGTGGCTGTGTACATGAGGATGCACAATAAAGACACTTGTTCATCTTTCACCTGCCGGAGTGTCAGTTCTTGGGCAGAGTGGAATAAGTATGCAGTGGTGGGAGCTGATCTCCAGGATACCCTGGAGCCCACTACCGCTGGAGGCGCACAGTACCAACTAAGAAGAAGGAGGTCAAAAGCCTGTCCTGGTCTCAATATAATGCAGATCGCTCCCACTCTCCTCAACCAACTGGTAAAGCACCACATAGATCATGTAGCAGCATGTAGATCTCCCAGAGGTGGGAGGGAAGGAGGGGGAAGGGGGGGAACAGAGCTACAAGTATATTGTGAGACCTTACACATTTCGAAAATGTGTGTTTTTAGTGATAATGCCTTATTGCTATGATTTGTTAACTCTTGATTAATATGTAAATACAGTAGATGCAAAAAAAAACCCCCACTATCTCAATGAGCCTGTATTTGTCATAAGAGGAAGTAACAATTCTAGTCCATTCAAATTTTTCAGTATTCACTGTTGCAGTAGGCTGATTAATCAATCGAAGGAAAAAACTGTCTTGCGCTTCGGTAATTGGTATGTGCACCGAGGGTGTCAATGTCATCATGTGGGGATATGGAATGAGGGTGCAGTTTGTGACCACTGCTCTGACCGGAGTAGGAAGGAAAGTAAACCCTTACCTAAGTTGAAACTCCGGTCTGGGTCCTGCTGTCCTCTGCTCCTGCAATCCCGCGAAGCAGCTTGGATTCTTGTCATGCGCAGTTGCGCCGGAACCTGATTAATCAATCGTACTGTACCTGTCTTTAAATATCAAACACTTGACAGTCTCCTTTACTAGCTGAAATTTAGAAGTTAGCCTCTCACTCTGTCATGCTTTTCAGCAGATCAAATTTGGTTCATAGCTGAGCTCTTTATCATCTTTGACTTGTGCACTCCCTAAGCCTGGTTTGACTGTACTCTATTGTCTCATGCGTCTTTGGTTCAGCATGCTGACTGCTATACTTGCCTCAGCATGGGACTTCCACACAGGGCTGCATCAGAAATGTTGGGGTCCAGGACAAATGAAAGGAGATATTGGCCCGGGGGGGGGGGGGGGGGGGGGGGGGGGAGGAGAAAAAAAGGGGGGGAGGGGAGAATGTGATAAGAGCCTGGAGGGAGCAGTTATGGATCTGAGGGGAGGGGATGGGTATGGACCTGGGGGAGGGGGTAGTTATTGATCTGGTAGGGAAATAAGAGTCTGCAGGGAGAAGTGTGAACCTGTGAGTTAGTAACTACAGACCTGGGAGGTCTGCAAGAGATATGGGCCTGAAGAGGGGTAGTTATGGATCTGGAGATGGCAGAGTTATGGACATTGTGGAGAGGTAGTTATGGACCTGCAGGGGCCACCAACAGTAATTTTTGTTCCCAGGATGAACGTAAGAATACCCCCCCCCCCATTGGCACAGTGGGGGGCTGGAGGGGAGGAGAAGGCCTGGGGAGGAGGGCAAGCTGACATGAGCAGCATCGGGGAAGGTTATGGGATTGGGATGAATAGAAGGAGGAAATAAGCCTGGGGAGAATATAAGGAGGTAATAGTCTGGGGGTTATACAGAGGTAATTGGCCTGGAGGGGGGATTTGAGGAGGTAATAGGCCTGGAGAGAGGAACATATATGTATGTATGCATGTCTTTATTTATATAGCATCCTTAATGTACATAGGGCTTCACAGCAGTAATACACATGACAATAATATATATATAAAAAAAAAATAATACAAATAACACATAATGGGAAGAAGTGCTTCAGTCACAAAAATTAACATTTAGGAAAAGGAGTCCCTGCTCTGAAGAGCTTACAATCTAATTAGTAGGTATGAAAAACATACAGAGACAGTAGGAGGGCATTCTTGTAAATGCGTCTGCAAGGGGCCAAGTTTTATGTATGAGGTGTAAAGTATAAACCACAGAGCTACTCATATGCTTCGTTAAGCATTGTATTTTTTAAGGTGGGTCTTAAAGGTGGATATAGAGGGTGCTAGTTGGATATTGAGGGGAAGGGCATTTCAGGGGTGTAGGCAGTCAGTGAGAAATGTTTAATGTGGGACAGGGCTTTAGATACAAAAGGTAGGTAGAGAGAAGATATCGTTGAGCAGAACGCAAGAGGGACCTGGGGTCAGGTCAGGGGCCTGGGGGATGGAGGAAATATAATGAGGTGACGGGTCAGGTTGAACAAAAGGAAGTAATGGGCCAGGTGGAATAAAAGGAGGTAATGGGCATGGGGGGGGGGCATTTAAGGGTGTAATGGGCCTGGAAGGGATATGAGGAGATATTTGGCTTGGGGGCATATAAGGAGGTTATGGGCCTGCAGGGTATAAGGGTGCCATGGTCTGGGAGAGGGGGGAAGTATAAGGAGGTAATGGGCTGGGGGAGGGATGAAAGGAGGTAAAGGGCCTGGGGGGATAAAATGAGATATTTGGCCTGGGAGGAGGGGGGGCATTAGGATGTCATGCCCAGTAATGGTAATGGTAATGGCCCAGGCAAGGTATAAGGAGTTAGTGGACTTGTGTGGGGTATAAGGAGTTAATGGGCTAGCGGGGGAGTATTAGTACATCCTGGAGGGGTATAAGGGAGTAATGGACCTGAGGGGTTTATAAGGGAGTAATGAGCCTGGGGTGTATAAGGGCCAATGAGCCTGGGGGGTTAGGG
Source organism: Ascaphus truei (assembly GCA_036426205.1). Classification (NCBI taxonomy): domain Eukaryota; kingdom Metazoa; phylum Chordata; class Amphibia; order Anura; family Ascaphidae; genus Ascaphus; species Ascaphus truei. The sequence continues at coordinate 48,402 of WSYH01000534.1, read as the reverse complement.
TATAAAGGTAATCGGCTTGGGGGGTATTAAGAGGTCCTGAAAGGATATAAGGGGGTAATGGGTCAGGAGTTGTATAAGGTGGTAATAGGCCTGGGTGGGTTAAAAGTGGATAATAAGCCTGGGGGTTTATACGTGTGCAATGGGATTGCGGGCTATGAGGATTTAATAGGCCTGGGTGGGGATATTAGGAAGTCCAGGAGGAGATATAAGGGGGGTACTGGCCTTTGGGATTATAAGGGGGTAATCAACCTGTGGGGAATATAAGGGGGCAATGAGCCTGAAGGGATTATAAGGGAGAAATATGCCTGGAGGGGATATAAGGGGATAATCAGCCTCGGGTATTAGAGGGTAATGGGCATTGGGGTCAAGGAGCATAGTCGACAGAGGCATGTGGACTTACTGTACATGTGTAACGTTGTTGACTGCAACCATGATACGGACCTGGATTGCAGAGGTAGGGAGTGATACACCAACCTTGGCTTGGGATCTGAGGCCTGTGATGCAGGGGTAGTCATGTCCGGTTCTAGGGTAAATGCAGGCAGCAGGCAAGGGTAGTTGGGTTCAGTTTTGGGGTTGAGGCAGGTGGCATGCAAGGATAGTCAGATACAGGCAAGAACATAAGCTACAGCAGAGCTAAGCAGGTACAGGGTACTTTGCACGAGCAAAGACAGGGAGAAACTGCCTGCTATTCAAAGCCCAAGAGCAGCTGCTGGCAATTGAGGGCCAGAAAGAGGCTGACTTCCTGCCAGAAGCCATCTTAGGAAGAGTACGGTAGTGACCTGGTCCTTCGGCCATCTTGGTATACCGATATAACCCTTATACCATGAACGGGGGTCCAGGCTGGTGGAACAATGGTCAGACCATATGACTGCGTAATGCTAAAGACCCCAACATTAGGATAAATGAATGAATAAATACCCAGATACTTGTAGGGGGGACCCCTAAACATAAACTTGATAGACGACAGGTACTGGGTTGCAGTCCCAGATGGTAAGCTCACTAATAAGTGACACTGTTGTTAACAATAACACCAGGAAGATTGAGCATAATAACACCCTAAAACGTACCAATTATTTAAATAAAGTCCTGAACAGGAAAACATGTAGCAAGCGATTGACTCACTCTGAGTGCTGCACAGGCATGTGATCCAAAGGTGAGGGGTCCCCAGGTGTGCTTCCTCCCAAGGGGTAGGCTAGTAGAGAAGGAGAAAAACTGGAAGAGCACTACTGTAGGTATCAACAAAGTTGAAAGGATGGTGCGTATCCCATAAAAAGATTATTTATTGGTCATGGAAAAACAGGGCAATGGAGAGCCCTACCAACGTTTCATGCTTCACAGAGCGCTTTCTCAAGGTACCTCTTTCTATATTCAACTCCCAGCATCTCTCCTCATCCCTATGCGTTCCTTAATGTCATTTGGTATTCCAAAAGCAAACATGCACTAGTCTCTCCCTCTGTACTCACAAGATGTCGAGACTAGCATGGTCTGCCTGTACAGTGCGCCCTCCAATGAAAAAGGGCGTACTTACTACATTGTGCTACCATATCCTATAGGGCTCTTTGTTAAAAAGTGATGTCTGAAGCACACAGAGGCAGAAATTCCTCAGTCTAGGACATTTTGTCATGGCCATTTTTCCATGACTAAATGGCCACTGGCACTTTTCCGCAACTCTCCCCATCACCGGAAACTTCTGCTGCCAGTCTCTTTGCCTCTAAGGTAAAAGCTCTTATTGAACCCCCAACCGTAACTGCTAAAACCTCTACATTAACCCCCTAACCTAACACTAAAGCCCCTTAAATAACCCCTTACCCTATAAAGTAATAAAACTTATCTAAGAAGTGGCCAGTGGGGAATCATCAGGGCAGAATTTACAGGGTACCTTTGTTCATTGGTTGCAGTGCCTCCAGTCATTGTGGATCCTCTGAATAGTAGGATGGTCCAGACTGACACCTTTGTTTAGCCCAAGTCAGTGAATCACACTGGTATATGTCCCATGGTATTTATTGCAGTGTTTAGGATCTTACACAGCAGGTACATCACTTTCCTTGCTTCCCCTAAGAAGGTGACTTCAAGGCTTGAGGCCCATCCAAGCTTCCTCCTGCATGGTGCTCCTCCTGCATGGTTCTCCTCCTGATGCCACCTTATGGACACAGGGGAGCTGTTGCTCACTCCACAGAGGGATTAAAGAGACACACACACTTTTGGAAGATCCAGTATGTATACCATGGGGTTGGGATTGTAACCCTGCCCCATAACAGAGTAGGTCTGATACTGACAGGTCATCACAATCCATCATGACACCTAGCCAGTACCTCCCCCAGACTGACACTCTCTGACTGTTGCTAGGCCCGCCCTTAGATACAGCTACTGCATCTAAGGCTGCAATAGCAAACAAGGCCACATGGAGGAATTAACCCTTCCACTGTCTGTACCTAACAGGGCTTACACGTGTAGGGCCCAGGGAAATAAGTAGCAGCCGGCGGCTAGGCTACACTAAGAAGACAACAACAAAAAAGCCTTAAGCACAAACTCTCTGCATGTGTATCATAAATAATTAAAAAGTGCAAGTGAATGTGCAATAAACAGAATAAATCAGCTCACTAATAGAAGTTAGGAGGAATTGGATCAGGATGTACTGATCCTAAATGAGGATAAGAATACATGAACTCCCCAGGTATATGAAATAAAGAGAACATATATGGTAAAGCACTGTTTATAAATTTTGTATGAAAAAATTAGCAGTGAGCCCATACAAATCCACACGCTACACAGATTAAAAAAGCGTTGTGACCACTCTGGGTCTACGACATTCGTGCGCTCTGCTCACATGCATCCAAAGATAGTAGCTGCAGGCACTTGGTTTTTCCAGGTCTCACAGGTCCCGCTGGCAAGTCACACTTCCAAGTTCCCAAATTTGGAGCCTTCAATCCCAGCAACTTCAGTGCAAGGAACAGCAGGCTCAACACTTTCAGAGCTTTCAGAGATAGCACAAGACCACCCTACGTGTTTTTTTCCACTAACGGGAACTTCCTCAGGTGTGCATGCACCTATTGGCTGTGCCGACGAGGTGACGTCATCCTCCGGGGGAACCCGGAAGAGTGACTCGCCAGCGGGACTTGTGAGACCTGGGAAAGTCAAGTGCCTCCATCTACTATCTTCGGCTGAGTGTGAGCAGAGCATCGACGCTGTAGACCCAGAGTGGTCACAACGCTTTTTTAATCTGTGGAGCATGTGTTTGTATGGGCTAACTGCTAATTTTTTCATACATGTTTTTCCTACAATTACTATTAGATGTTATACTTTATATATTATTACACACGATTAGACACATACTGGCCAAGTACCGAGAGGCTAAACACTAATGTTGCGCTCTGTTTATGAGCGGTCACAGTGCTCTGTCTACTATTAGATATCACAACATATTCACTGGACCAGAAAGAAGGTGGAGAATGACCTCCAATATTCAAATGCTAAACAATAACGTAGAGGTATATAGGCAAATATACAGCCACTGTCCAGATACAACAAGGGAAGTGGTCTCAATGCAGGTATATAATAATAATGATAAAGTTATAGGATAAGGGGTGGCTTCATGGTATAACTAAACCAATTGGGGGTCCAATAACAGATAGGAACTAGAAAAAACAACAATACAAACCGGCGCCTACAGAGTCCCATATAGGAAAAAAGTTCAGTCCAATGGTAAAGAAGTGTCCAGAAATGTCCAATCTTGCACTTCACGCTCCACAGCAAGATGTTACAAGAAGCATGTGATGCAAAGAGAGAGAAAAGAGAGAAAAATCATAGTGCAACAATGCTACAGTATAAACACATAAGACAAACAGGACAAGACAATACTAGACAAACACAAGCAAGGCTGACAAATAATACAAGAGTTAATTTAATACACAAAAAATATAAAATGAACAAGGCAGATGACGGATCCGGATGATTACAATATTAAATTCACTTTTGAGCACAACATTAATCACATTCATTATTTAGATTTGACCCTGTACATTGACAGTGATATGAATATCCAGACTGATATTTATCGAAAAGAGAATTCCAGGAATATGCTTCTCAATGCACGGAGTTGTCACCCCCGTTCATTGATTAGGAATATTCCTGGATCTCAATTTATGAGATTGAAGAGACTTTGCTCTAATAATGATATTTTTCTGTCAAGGTCCAAAGAAATGTTTGACAGATTTTTGGCCAGGGGCTATTCTACAAAGGACATACAGGCAGCCTTTGTTAAAGCTGATTCTATGGACAGAGATGTTCTTATTCGGATGACTGGATCTAGGTCTAAAAGATCAAAAATGTCATCATATAATACTACACAGAATCCATTTTTTATAACTACCTATAGTTCACAATCATCTCAAATTTCTAAAATTATATCCAAACATTGGCATACACTTTTGTTGGATGATGATATTGGTACCTTGTTGCAAAGTGGACCTAGATTCACTTTTTGTAAGGCTAAAACTTTGGCCTCCCACTTATCACCAAGTCTTTTTGACTCTAATTTAAGTCTTCCTAATATTACAACTGTACCAAAGGGTTTCTTTAGTTGTGCTAACTGCTCTATGTTTCATTACCTGCAAAATTTATAACTCGTGCGAATGGTGTTAAAAAGTACTATGTTAAGAATTTTCTTAATTGTAATACGTTTCGTTGTGTACGTTCTCTTTTGTGCATGTGGCCACAGATATGTGGGCCACACTATTAGACCTCTCAAGCTTCATATAGCTGAACATACTCGTTTAATTAGAAAGAAAGATCTACTTCATCCAGTGTCCAGACACTTCTCCAAATGCCCTAGGGGGGCATTGGAAATTTCTCCTTTTCTGCTATTGAACATGTACCCCGTCATCCCAGGGGTGGTAATAGGGAGAATATACTAAACAAAAAGGAGATGTACTGGATATACACTCTCAGTACTCTCCATCCCCTCGGAATCAATTTTGATTGGGAATTGAAACATTTTCTTTATGATTGAGGGAATGGAGGGCACTGAATCTGTATTATCAGATTATTCATATATTAGTATATATACATTTATATTTATTAGTTATACATATAATTTATGATATGTGTTACTATAATATATATATATATATATTTCTTCATTTTTCTCAATTATTATCAATTCATATTTGTGATGCATTTGTTTTTAGTATCTTTTTCTTTAATAGATACTTTCATTATCTTGCTTCCATGATTATTTGTTTATTTATTTATCCATAGCGCTTGACATCATATTCTTTGTTTTTAATTTTTTTGTTTTTATTGTACGTTTGTATATATGGATGTATATATATATATGGTTGACCTTTTCTGTGCAGACTAGTCAGTGTTAATGTGTCACCAATTACATATGTCTCTATTCTAATGTGATCATTGTTATCTGCTGTGTCTGATTTAAAGCTGTCCAAACGGATCTTGGTTGCTTCTATATAGACATGTCTGCTATCAGAAAAAATGTACTCTTTGATAAAGACCCATGTCGGGATGAAACGCGTCAGAGTGGTCTTATCCATGATGTCCTGTCTTTTTTTGTAATAAAATGTATTTTTTAATCTACCAAGCTTGTGTCGGTACAAAGGAGTAGTGACCATTCATTTTTTCTATTTTATTCACTGGACCAGCATTTAGAGGCTAGTTACTAATGCTGTGCTCCATTCAAGTGTGGTCATAGCTATTATAAGTCCATCGTTTATTGTTGTGTTCTGCTCATAAGTGGCTACAATTACTATCAGCCCGGTACTCATAAGATTGATATTATTGCTGCTAGTTTAATGCCGAGGGTCTAGACACCAATACTGTGCTCCGGTTACCAGGGTTATAACATCAAACAATATATTCACAGCTCAATACTCAGGAGTTGGATTCTAATGTTGTGTTCTCCACATATCACTGATAACAACCCCATATGGGCGAGTATTAAGACGCTCAAGTGTTGCTAATAGGGACACTGAGAGATTCTCTCCATTAGTTATGTCATTTCCAGTTTACTATTGCCCAGTTAACCTTGTGAGAGCCATTCAATTATACCGTTTTTATCCTAGGGTAGGGGCGAGATACTTTTATAATCACAGATTGCCATACAGTATCTGACTGTATACACGTTAGGGGCATTATACTGTGAAGGTCTAGGCTTTCACTTGTTTCCCCCATTGTACCACATATCCCGAGTACTTATACACCTTGCAGTTTGTACTACTATAACACACATATTGTTAGGTCCGGAAATAATTGGACACTGACACAATTTTGATAATTTTGGCTCTTTAAGCCACCACAATGGATTAGAAATGAAACAACTGAGATGCAATAGAAGTGAAGACTTTCAGCTTTAATTCAAGGGGTTGAACAAAAATATTGTATGAAACGTTTAGGAATGCAACCATTTTCATACACAGTCCCCTTATTTCAGGGTCTCAAATGTAATTGGACAAATTAACACAATCATAAATAAAATGTTCATTTTCAATACTTTATTGAGAAACCTTTGCAGGCAATGACTGCTTGAAGTCTGGAACGCATGGACATCACCAAACGCTGGGTTTCCGCCTTTGTGATGCTTTTCCAGGCCTTTACTGCAGCTGTCTTCAGTTGTTATTTGTTCGTGGGTCTTTCTGCCTTAAGTTTTGTCTTCAGCAAGTGAAATGCATTCTCGATCGGGTTGAGATCAGGTGATTGACTCGGCCATTACAGAATATTCCACTTCTTTGCCTTAAAAAACTACTGGGTTGCTTTCGCAGTATGTTTTGGGTCATTATCCATCTGTAAAGTGTAGCGCCGTCCAATCAACTTCACTGAATTTGGCTTAATCTGAGCAGACAATATATCCCTATACACTTTAGAATTCATCCGGCTGCTTCTGTCTTCTGTCACATCATCAATAAACACTAGTGACCCAGTGCCATTGTAAGCCATGCATGCCCATGCCATCACACTGCCTCCACTGTGTTTTACAGATGATCTGGTATGCTTCGGATCATGAGCCGTTCCAAGTCTTAGCCATACTTTTTTCTTCCCATCATTCTGGTACAGGTTTATCTTAGTTTCATCTGTCCAAAGAATGCTGTTCCAGAATTGGGCTGGCTTTTTTAGATATTGTTTGGCAAAGTCTAATCTGGCCTTTCTATTTTTGAGGCTTATGAATGGTTTGCACCTTGTGGTGAACCCTCTATATTTGCTCTCGTGAAGTCTTCTCTTTATGGTAGACTTGGATAATGATATGCCTACCTCCTGGAGAGTGTTCTTCACTTGGCTGGATGTTGTGAAGGGGTTTTTCTTTACCATGGAAAGGATCATACGATCATCTATCACTGTTGTCTTCCGTGGACGTCCAGGCCTTTTTGTATTGCAGAGCTCACCAGTGCGTTCTTTTTTTCTCAGAATGTACTAAACTGTTATTTGGCCACTCCTAATGTTCCTGCTATCTCTCTGATGGATTTTCTTTATTTTTTTCAGCGTAAGAATGCCCTGTTTCACTTGCATAGAGAGCTCCTTTGACTGCATGTTGTGGGTTCACAGCAACAGCTTCCAAATGCGAATGCCACACCTGGAATCAACTCCAGACCTTTTACCTGCTTAATTGATGATGAAATAACAAAGGAATAGCCCACACCTGTCCATGAAACAGCTTTTGAGTCAATTGTCCAATTACTTTTGGTCCCTTGAAAAAGAGGGGGCTACATATTAAAGAGATGTAATTCCTAAACCCTTCCGCCAATTTGGATGTGAATACCCTCAAAGTACTGTAAAGCTGATAGACTGCACTTTGAGCCCATATTCCTTATTTAACTGTAACTTGAATTTATTTTGGTACAGTCGAAATAACAAAACTTGTATCAGTGTCCAATTATTTCCGGACCTAACTGTAGGTTTGTATGATCACCAGATATGGACGTCGAAATGCTGACCCCATTAACTAACTATTGGGAACTTGAAGACATATGTTTCCTTCTGCGCTCTATTTTTAACATGACCAAAGAGGCGCGAGCTTCCCCCCCCTTTTCCTTTAATGCTACCCACACAACACACGAATAACGAGAAGACACCGTCTGGAGGTATAAAGGTCGCAGCTTTGTTTCTTTATAACTGGAGATAGCGTAACTGCCAGTCCCTACCAGAATGCTCGGTGATGGGTTAGGCAAACTGCCCGCTGGGCCTAGGGCTGGTGTCGCGAGAGGGAACCCGGAAGTACTTCCCGGTGACTTGCCCACTTGCTTCAATTCCCAGCTTTAACAACCCCGAGCATCTTCTGGCAAGGACAAGCACCTACCCCCACCCCAACTGCCGCCGCGACAAAGCAGCTTGGTCAAATTGACCCCTCCTTCAGGAACTTCAGTCCTTGTTTGTTCAAAGACTATTTCAAGCTTTACCCTGCAAAAGAGGAAAATGTTAACAATGTTGTCTAAACATCCGTTAAAATTCTAATTCGTTTAACCGCTGCAGCCAGGAGCAAGTGACCGTTTTCTGCTCCTGGCTGCTAGCCTATACCCTGAGGCCCCTCCCCTGCGGCACCCACGGCCACACTTGCGGCCAATCTGATTCAAGGGGGGGGCGCGCTCCCCGGGAGGAGACCAAGGAGTTGCGAGCTTCCCCCCCTTCCCTTTAACGCTACCCACACATAACACACGAATAACGAAAAGACACTGTCTGTTACAGTAGGTATAAAGGCTGTGGCTTTGTTTATTTATAACTGGAGATAGCGTAACTGCCAGTCCTTTCCAGAATACTCGGTGATGGGTTAAGCAAACCGCTCGCTGGTCCTAGGGCCGGTGTCGCGAGAGGGCACCCAGAAGTACTTCCCGGTGACTTGCCCACTTGCTTCAATTCCCAGCTTTAACAGCCCGAGCACCTTCTGGCAAGGACAAGCACCTACCCCCCTCCCCCAACTGCCACCACCAAAGGGACTATTTAACAACCCCTTAAATTATGCCCGTACCGCCAAACTCGCAATGACCATCTCCACCCTCCTGCAAAACATTATTGAACCTGTCAACCAACCGATGAAATCCTGTCCTCTAACCATCCACTTATTTTTTGGATGAACTGTGGGTGATGAACGACACCCCCCGCATTGTATTGCCAAGTTCCCCACCTACCTGTTCATTCCTTCTCAGTCAATGTGCATCACACAAAAAAAAAAAAAATACAAAAAATAAACCTGTAAAAAGAGACATTTACAAACATTGAATATCTTACTTACCATTAGAAGTGGTGGCCCTCCGACTCCCGGGGTAACAGGAAGCTCACGTACCTTGAAGGCTTCCAACAGCATCCGATGCCATCCGCCATCAGGATCCTGCTCAGGTACCCCAATGTTCTTTTTGAAGTGAAACTTCTTTAGCACCTCTGATGGGATAAAACTGGATAGATGGGGGGCGAAATGTGAAACGGAAGTGACGTCACGTGATGGACGCCGCTCCGCTCACACGTCCCCTGTCACATGCGGCGGCGGTGGCGATAGCCGTCGGCGCTGATCCTAATCGCCGCCGCACCCCCCCCACACACACACCCCCCCCCCACACACCCCCACACACCCGGCTGCTGACCCGACGCTCCTAACGGTCCCACGGCCACTGTAACGCAGTTCCCCGCCCGCTGCCATGCCACGCATGCGCAGTTGTGATGGCGCCGCTTACGGATGCCACACATGCGCAGAAGCGGCTGGCAGCAGAGTCGTTCCCCCCACACGCTCCTAGTCCTTCAGCCCTCCACTGGCACACGGCACAAACCCGGGCGCAACCCGCGCGGCACAGGGAGTCACTCATGCCCGTGCCAGGCTCATGTACCCCGCGGTGGGGGGGTGCAGAATTTGCGTGCGAGGGGAGGGAAGGGGAGGGCAGAATTTGCATGCGAGGGGAGCGGGGGAGGGCAGAAATTGCGTGCGAGTGGAGGGGGGGCAGAATTTGTGTGCGAGGGGAGGGGAGGGGCAGAATTTGCGTGCGAGGGGGAAGGGGGCACAACACAACACAACTAGACATTCACACAACACAGAGAGACATTCAAACAACACAGAGAGAGAGAGACATAAACTGACTGACACACACACTCACACACTGACTGACTCACACCGACTGACTCACACTCACACACTGACTGACTCACACTGACACACTGACTGTACTCACACTCACACACTGACTGACTTACACTCTCACACTGACTGACTCACACTCACACACTGACTGACACACACACACACACACACTGACTGACACACACATGCACACATATGCACACACACTGACTGACACACACACACGCACACACACTGACTGACACAAACGCACGCACACACACTGACTGACACACACGCACACACACACTGACTACACACCACGCACCACACATGACTGCACACACGCACACACACTGACTGACACACACGCACACACACTGACTGACACACATACACACCAATGACTGACACACATACACACACTGACCGACACTGAGACATTCACACAACACAGAGAGAGAGAGACATACACTGACTGACACACACAACACACAGTGATACACACACACACACACACACACCACACACACACACACACACACACACACACACACACACACACACACACACACACACACACACACACACACATGCTGACACACACTACACACACGACACACACCACACACACACATGCACACACTGACTGACACAATGCACACGATGACACAGTGCACACTGACTGACACACTGCACACACTGATGACTCACACTCTCACACTGACTGACTCACACTCACACACTGACGACTCACACTGAACAACTGAACTGACTCACACTCAACACACTGACTGACTTACACTCTCACACTGACTGACTCACACTCTCACACTGACTAACTCCCACACACCGACATGACACCACACACGCACACACACTGACTGACACAACATGCAACATATGCACACACACTGACTGACACACACCCACACACTGACTGACACAAACGCACGCACACACACTGACTGACTCACACTCTCACACTGACTGGACTCACACTCACACACTGACTGACTCACACCTGACACAACTGACTGACTCAACACTCACATCAAACTGACTGACTTACACTCTACACTGATGACTCACACCACACACTGAGACACACAGCACACACACTGACTGACCACACATGACACAATATGCACACACATGACTGACACACACACAGCCACACACACTGACTGACCACAAACGCACGCACACACACTGACTGACACACACGACACACACAAACTGACACACACGCACACACACCTGAGACACACACCACACCACTGACGACACACACGCACCACACAGCACTGACACACATACACACACTGACTGAACACTACACACACTGACCGACACTGAGACATTACACAACACAGAGAGAGAGAGACATCACTGACTGACACACACACACAGAACACAAAACACACACACACACACACACACACACACACACACACACACACACACACACACACACCACACACACACACACACCACACACACATTGACTGGACACACACTCACACACACTGACTGACACACACTCACACACACACATGCACACACTGATGACACACATGCACCACACTGACTGACACACGTGCACACACTGCTGACACACATGCACACACTGACTGACTCACACTCTCACACTGACTGACTCACACTCACACAATGACGATCACACTGACACACTAACTGACTCACAATCACACACTGACTGACTTACACTCTCACACTGACTGACTCACACTCTCACACTGATGACTCATACTCACACACCGACTGACACACACACGCACACACACTGACTGACACACACATGCACACATATGCACACACACTGACTGACACACACACACACACCGACTGACACAAACCACGCACACACAATGACTGACTCACACTCTCAAACTATGACTACACTACACCACTGACTGACTCACACTGACACCACTGACTGACTCACACTCACACACTGACTGACCTTACACCTCACACTGAGACTCACACTCACACTGACTGACACACCACGCACACACACTGACTGACACACACTGCACACATATGCAACACACCACACGACACACACACACGCCACACACATGACTGCACAAACGCACGCACACACACTGACTGACACACGCACACACACCACTGACACACACGCACACACCACTGAGACACACACGCCACACCACTGACTGAACACACCGCACACACACTACTGACACAACACAATGACACACACATACACACACTGACCGACACTGAGACATTCACACAACACAGAGAGAGAGAGACATACACTGACTGACACACACACACAGTGATACACACACACACACACACACACACACACACACACACACACACACACACACCACCCACACAACACACACACACACACACACACACACACACACACACACACACACACCACACACACACACAATTGACTGACACACACTCACACACACTGACTGACACACACTCACACACACACACACATGCAACACTGACTGACACACATGCACACACTGACATGACACACGAGCACACACTGACTGACACACATGCACACACTGACTGACTCACACTCTCACACTGACTGACTCACACTCACACACTGACTGACTCACAATGCACCACTGACTGACTCACACTCACACACTGACGATCACACTCACTCACAGGACTACTCACACTGGACTGACTCATTACTCACACACTCTGACTGACAACACACACGCACACACACTGATGACACACACATGCACACATATGCACACACACTGACTGACACACACACACACACACTGAATGACACAAACGCACGCACACACACAACCACTGACTGACACACACGCACACACACGACGACACACAAGCACACACCACGACGACACACACGCCCACACAATGACGACACACACGCACACACACTGACTGACACACGCACACACACTGACTGACACACATACACACACTGACCGACACAGAGACATTCACACAACACAGAGAGAGAGAGACATACACTGACTGACACACACACACACAGTGTGCTGACACACACTCACACACACACATGCACACACTGACTGGCACACATGCACACACTGACTGACACACATGCACACACTGACTGACACACATGCACACACCGACTGACACACATGCACACACTGACTGACACACATGCACACACTGACTGACACACAAACAAACACAAACACATACTCTGACACACATACATACTCTCTGACTGACACACATACATACTCATTCACTGACACATACACTGACTGACACATATGTGCCGAGCACGCTCGTTATAAGTCAATTTCTGTGACAAAAGTCAAAGAAGTTTCACTTACTATGCGCATGCACAGCACACACAGCTTTTTTTTCTTTCTTTACTCACCATCTTCTATCTTCATCTGTAACCATTTCTTGTTGTTCTTTATCTTCTTTCTTCATTTGTCAATCCATAAAACCCCATGTTAAATCCAAGCCGATGCTGTCTCGTCGGCTTCTTGGGCTCAAATGAGGCGTCACGGCCTTAAATAGGGCTTGTGACGTCACATTTAGCCTCAAAATGGTTAACAGCCACCTGATTGGCTGTTAAAACCATGTTCCGACTTTAATTTTTTTTTTTTACATGACGTCACTTAAAGGAAATGATGCCAGCCAATTAGAATGGCTGTGCTTCATTTACCTTTAACATGACGTCAGTAAATCCAAGATGGCCACTGTGTCACAAGGTATTTCAGCCAATCAGCTGGGATTTAACATGGGGTTTTATGGATTGACAGATGAAGAAAGAAGATAAAGAACAACAAGAAATGGTTACAGATGAAGATAGAAGACGGTGAGTAAAGAAAGAAAAAACAAGATTGGAGTACCTGAGCCGGATCCTGATGGCGGATGGCATCGGATGCTGTTGGAGGCCTTCAAGGTACGGGAGCTTCCTGTTACCCCGGGAGTCGGAGGGCCACCACTTCTAATGGTAAGTAAGATATTCAATGTTTGTAAATGTCTCTTTTTACAGGTTTATTTTTTGTATTTTTTTTTTTTTGTGTGATGCACATTGACTGATAATATATTAATCTGTCCCTCTTTAGGGTACAGATTAATACATTATTATGCCAATATTTGGGGGGCATTTTTCGCTTGTTAATGATGTGGATGTGATTGTTTGTTTATGGTTAATGTAAGAAAAGCTTTGCAATTGGTGTTCGCTTGTACTTAATGTTATATTATGTTAGCTAATGTGTTTTATGGATACTTCAGAGATAGTTTTAATGTATTTATTTGTCTTTTAATGGTTACATTAATTAATGTTGGATTAATTCATTGTTTACATTGGTTAGTGTTACTATTCATTTTGAGTTGCTTTCCGAATTAATTGTTTTGATTGGATAATGGTTTAATTAATTTAATGTTGATATTGCTATTGATTATATTGATTGGATTAGCTGGCTACTGTTTGTATTTAGTAAAGTGTCTTTTTTGGTAGTTTAGTTGGCTTTTCTTATTGTGTGTCTTATATATTACTGTATTTTTATTAGGGTGCCCATTGAGTGCTATAGAGGCTTATCATGCCCATATTATTATTATATGGGTATGATGTACCACTATACTACTCAATGGGTATAGGGTGGGTATAGTCAGTCTGGGGTGGGTACTTAGGCCTCCCGGGTCAGGGTGGGTTAACCCCTTAATAACTATAGCGGTTAGGAACCGCTAAGGTGATTAAGGGGTTAGGGACCATTAGAATGTATTTATTTTCTATATATGCTTTCTGGCAACGGAGGACAGAGGGACCTGCTGTTGTGGTAAGTATAACTGTATTTATTTATTTTATTTATGTATGCTAATGCAGTGTTTAATAATGGGCAAATAATCTATTATCCATATCTGGATAATAGTTATTTTGCCCATTACTGTACTGTATGGGTTTGGGCGGAGGGGGTGGGGCGTGTATTGATCTGTTTTTAAATAATTATTTAAATATATATTTCTTTAATAGTGTAGAGGTGCAGGGGGTCTCCGGAGATGAACCACGTTGGTTTTATGTCCGGGGACCCCTGCTTCCCGAGATACAGGCCCCTTTATGGGGTGCCGGTATCCCTCTGCATTGAAATGTCCCGCGTCACGTGACCGGGACATTTCCTTGCATAGGAGATACCGGCACCCCATAATGAGGCCTATATCTCAGGAATCAGGGGGTCCCCGGATATAAAACCAATGTGGTTCAGCTCCGGAGACCCCCTGCACCTCTACACTATTAAAGAAATGTATATTTAAATAAATAATTTTCGGGCGACATTTCCGCTGGGAGAGGCGGCTCTCTCAGAGCCGCTCTCTCTGCAGCAGAAATGAATCGCTGGTTTTTGCCTTTTCAGAGGCTCGATGCTCTCGCTGGCAGCAACTCGCCCGTTTTGGGCATTTTGCTATCACTGTTATTCGAGCCTTTCTGAATACCGTGATAGCAACGCCCAAAAAAAAACCATTTTAAATTCCCTGGCGATTTTTTTTATGAACCCTCTCTGAATAAGGCCCTTGGTGCTTGTTGCTGTGCAATGGTCTCTTTTCCCGTTTTTTATTCACCTGTAGGAGGATCATTGAGGTACCAGCAGCGGATTCACCACTTCATTCTCGTTTGAATACAAAGGGAACTTTCAAATCTTTATGGACATTGCATTGGACTGGGGTAACTGTTGTTATCATTAGCGCTGGGTTTTTTGCATTGTGTATTAATTGTCTGTATACAAATTTGTGAGTAATTTGTTAGGTAGGAACCCCACGGCAGCTATCACCAATCACGCACAGAGTTTTTGGTATATTATCACATATCACATTTAATATTATTTGTATTTAACACATTTAATGGTCAGAGCGCTGAGCTATAGGGTATTAGTTAGCCACACTTTCTGAAATTATAGAATGAAATTGACCACTAGCGGTTTGTCAGAGACAGCGGATGGCCTTAAATACCTGCGCGTTGCCCTGCACTATTGCCCAGCACTGGAGCTGTGACACGTAGCTCACCACAAACGAAGCGCAACCGCGGTGCTATGGTAGGGAATTGAGAAACGCCAACCCACAGCCACGCGGGCGCGCCTAGAATGTAGATTGGTCATGCCAACCAGGTCAGGATTATAGATGTGAGTGTAGTAGAGGGTACTTGCCGAATCAGGATAGGAGTGTTGCGGATGTCGGGGTACGTAGCCAAGTTCAGGATTGGAGAGAAGCGGATCATTGGGGTACTAGCCAAGGTCAGGACTGGAGACAGGAGGATGGTCGTTCGTAGCTGGATCAGGAGAGGAGAGGTGCGGAGTTCAAGGTGAGTAGCAGGGTCAGGCAATGGCAGGATAAACAGGCAAGGTAAGACAAGAGTGAAAAAAATGTGATTGCAACGGCGCTTACTTATAACAATGTCCTAAAAAAGTGAAATATGTGTAACAATGTGTTTAGAAGCAAATGACAGAAATAATATCTATAAATTCAATTACAACGTGAACTGTGATCTATTAGTTAATCATGTGATAAATCCACCACCCAGTGTAAAAGGTGCTAATAGAAAAGCTACTCAAAACCCTTGTAAAGACTGTTCTCTTAGTCTTTTTGATTGCAGAATTCCTCAAAGATTCAGGGGAGCGCCAATGTTGTCACGTATTATTGAAAAACCAAGTTAAAATTAAAGTCACCATAGTGTGGATTCAGTCTCAATTTCTTTCTTTATCCTCTTTCTAGTGAAAAATGTACTCATCCACTCCAACAATTTTTCTTCACAAATCAGGCATTCAGAGACACTCCTCTCTCGGATGTTTATACAATGATACTGGATTACGTCCCACCAGCGTGTCACGAACCTCCCGTTTCACTTTTTCCCATCGCACTCCGCGACCGAAATCTACCCCAGCAATACTAAGAAATTATCAACATTGGGTCACTACGTTCCTTAAAAAGGTAATTGCGTGAGATCTCAGTAACATGTGTGTACGATAAAACCTATCGTCCTAATGCCCCCCTCACATACCAGCCTAATTATAGGTACAGTCATTGTACGAAATCTGCCTTGCTGACACAGCCACTTCTACGTGCGTTATCGTCAGTACGATTTATCCTATACATCGATTCCTGAGATCGTACTGGACGAAACGCGTGGTGCCCTGTGTTTCAGTCATTTCCGCCTCTCTCGTGCAAGTCACTTCTGCGAAGTCCTCCAGCAGCCGAGATCCCCACTTACACACGTCCCCAAAGCCAACACCCTGCGTCGTACGAGGTAACTTTTGTGAAAACATTCCTGAAATGGGAGAGCAGAGAAGTCACGAGGGACAAACACACGTTCCTCGTGACCTTACGTTATCTAATATGCCGATTTCGATACTATCAATCACCTGTCATCCCTATTATTCCCTTTGTGCAGTTACAGAGCACACCTTTTTATCTCGTTTGCTATGATCCTCCAACTACCTTCTAAGAACGTTATTGCGCAATTCTCTCTGCTGGCTATATATCCTTGTACCTCTTCTCTTCTTTTTATGCCCATGCTCTTCCTTTGCCCTCTGGCTGTTTACATTCTCCCTTCTTACTACGTTTGCCTGAGGTTCGCCTTTGAGAAGGAGAACGGCGAGAGTGGGATAGGTACACAAATTGTAGGTGAATACGGAGAAATAATGTGCCGGATTTGATACAACTACAGTATTACGTCACATTCATTGTGTGTGAGACATAAGAATCACTGTAATATAGAAATGACAAGAGAAGGGCCATAACAGCTCATTGTAAACCAATATTTTGTGGTGATGGAAAAAGTGAGAATATATGAAAAATAGAGGTGGGTGAAAGGAACTCAAGTTAGAATAGTTACTTAAAGTGGGCTATTGTGTCGTAGAAAAACCCGGATACAAACCGTAGTATCAAAGAACGGTGACGAGGACGAAGAGGGTGATGAATGGCGGGCTTGAGATGAAAGTCTAAGTGTCCAAAGCCAATCCGTTCATATAAGGCTAGAATCTCATGGTGCAATGAGATTCACATAAGCAAGAATGGTCTGAGCAGTGTTCTGTGAATTACTATGGTGTGCAGCGGTCTATGGTAGCCACAAATTGGGGCTGAGTGCTGTGTAGAGTGTGTGCGACTTGGAGGGGAAGGAATGATGAAATCAAAAAAGGGGTAAAAAGGCAAGGAACGGAAGTGAGAATGCAGCAGTGAAAGACTCAACACCAATAGGTACGGTATTGTTCAGGCACCTGAGAGGGTGCTGGAGCGAAGAAAGTAGTAGTGGAAGGTGGAGATCGTTTCCAGGGAACTAGCCACATCTGGCGGAACCCCAGGAAACCGAAACCAATATAGGCTTGCGCTGGTGTCCACACATGGTACTACTCTATGATGCATCCTGCATCAGTGTAATGAGGTGGGACTGGACGTTTGCGCTACGCACCCGGCTCGGCTTTCACAAGGACAGGTGCGAGTTCGCTCTGTGGCAAAACACTCCCACAATCGGTGGGTCCTGTCCAATCACTGGGGTGGGGGCGGAGACCGTGCGGCGTGCTTCAGACTCTTGAGGCTGAACGAGCGCATAGTACTCGTGAGTGCCAGAGCAGGGGGCAGAGCCAAAACCCCCCAGCAGCAGAAAGACCGTGCAAGATCCGCACGCATAGCGGGGGCCAGTGAGACTGCACTTCCTGAGTGTGCCATCACACAGCAGCAGGTTTCCATTGGGAGACGGTCCCAGCCGCCAGGATGACAAACCCCTCACAGGAGCTACCTGCAGCTTTACAGCTCCTGTCTCCCCTGACCTGTCCACCCAGCACCGCGCCCCCATCACCCACACCCCCATCCTGCCTCACCGACAGCCACCACCAACGACCACCAGGCCTTAGATAGTAAACATGAAACAGAAGTCCGAAGCAACATCACAAGCTGACACCAAAATACACATCCCAAGTTAAGCTCTCCCCCCTCACCCACTGTACACAGTAAGCAGGTTTTCTTTTCATGCCGCTGGTTGCGACATGTTCAACGCCACGACCATCCTCCCCTAATTATAGAGGAATATAAGGATTTTCAATTCAGTTGTTTTTAGGACTTGCGATATTTTGGTTCATGCTTTGAAAGTGTGCGTCAGGGCTATACGCTTTGGCTGATGTAATCAAAACATCGTAAAAAAAAATAAACCTTTATAAACGGTATAAATGTAAATTAAAATAATGTCTAAATACTTACATATTTCAAACAGCATGCGCTTGCAAATTAGGCTGCGTTCGCAAAATTGGCTGCGTTCCACACACTGCCTTGAGAGCAGTGACATCACCAAATCTCCAATGCAGAAGCACGGGTGCGTGCCATATTTTGCAAGCATGAGTGGGGAAATGTTTTCACTTTTCTTTTTTATTGTTGTTTCATATTATTATTTGAGTTGCCCTTCATTTAAATTAAATTATTTTATGCTTGATTTGTGTTTGCATCCCTTTTTGATTGCAGAATTCCTCAAAGATTCAGGGGAGCGCCAATGTTCACGTGATTATATGAAAAAGAAAAATAAAGGCAACATAGTGTGATACAGTCTCAATTCTTTCTTTCTAGTGAAAAAGGTAATCCACTCACAATTTTCCTTTCAAAAATCAGGCATTACAGAGACACTCCTCTCTCTGTTTAGAGCAATGAACATGGATATCCACAGGTGTAGACCCATTTCACTTTTTCTCCACCACCGCACGAATACCCAGAAAATAATAAGAAATACCAAAATTGCGCAATAACGTCTTAAAATGTATTGGAGATCATCACAGATAAAACATATGGCTATGCACTCACATAAGGAATAATAGGTACAGTCATTGTACGAAATCCTGATAGATAAAGCAATTCACCGGTACACAGTGTGTTTCTTCCCTCTGCTTCTCTGCTCCCATCAACGTCACATCCGGTTGACGCAGGGCTGTGGGCGGAAGTGCTGTAAGGGGGATCTCCGGCTGCCAGGACTTCGCAACTGTGACTTGCACAGACTGGATGCTGAACACAGGATTCTACGCGTTTCGTCAGTACGACTTCTTCAGGATTCCTGAAGAAGTCGTACTGACGAAACGCGTGGAATCCTGTGTTCAGCATCCAGTCTGTGACAAGTCACAGTTGCGAAGTCCGCAGCCGGAGATCCCCCTTACAGCACTTCCGCCCACAGCCCTGCGTCAACAGGATGTGACGTTGATGGGAGCGAGAAGCAGAGGGAAGAGAAACCACTGTGTACCGGTGAATTGCTTTATCTATCAGGATTTCGTACAATGACTTTACCTATTATTCTATGTGAGTGCATAGCCATATGTTTTATCTGTGATGATCTCCAATACATTTTAGACGTTATTGCGCAAAATTTGGTATTCTATTATTATTCGGGTATTGGCGGTGGTGGAGAAAAGTGAAATGGGTCTACACCTGTGGATATCCATGTTCATTGCTCTAACACGAGGAGGGAGTGTCTCTGTAATGCCTGATTTTTGAAAGGAAAATTGTGAGTGGATTAACTTTTTCACTAGAAGAAAGAATTGAGACGTATCACACTATGTTGCCTTTATTTTTCTTTTCATAGAATAACGTGAACATTGGCGCTCCCCTGAATCTTTGAGGAATTCTGCAATCAAAAAGGTAAGACAAGGCAAGGTAACAGGAATTAGAATGCAGCAAGGCACGACATCACACAAGACTATGCTCAGCAATGAGAGTCTGGAGCAAGAAGGTATATGAAGGGAGATCCTCCCATGAAGAGCCAGGGCGGAACCAGGAAACCGAAACCTATAGGCTGCTGGTGCACACAGGTATACTCTATGATGCATCCTGATCAGGAAGGGAGGTGGGACTGAGCGTGCGCCGACCCGCGCGTGTCACAGAGGACAGGGGGCGGAGTTCGGTGTGCAAAACACTCCCACACTGGTCCTGTCCATCACTGGGGTGGGGGCGGAGACCGGGGCGTGATTCAGAAGGGAGGCTGAACGAGCGCAACCGCTGAGTGCCAGAGCAGGGGGCAGAGCCAAAACCCACAGGCAGCAGAAAGACCGTGCAAGATCCGCACGCATAGCGGGGCCATGAGACTGCACTTCCTGAGTGTCCATCACAGCAGCAGGTTTCAGGTGAGGAGACGGTCTCCAGCCGCCAGGATGACAAATCCTCACAGGAGCTACCTGCAGCTTTCAGCCCGTCTGACCTTGCAGACTGCGCCCACACCCCCATTGCCTCACCGACAGACAATGGCCTTAGATAAAACATGAAACAAAGAAGTCCAGAGCAACATCCAATGTGACAAAAATACACAGAGTTAAGCTCGCCCCTCCCCACTGTCCAAGTAAGCAGGTTTTCTTTTCATGCCGCTGGTTGCGACATGTTCAACGCCACGACCATCCTTCCCCTAATTATAGAGGTATATAAGGATTTTAATCAGTTAGTTTTAGGACTTGCGATATTTTGGTCATGCTTTGAAAGTGGCTCGCAGGCTTATACGCTTTGGCCTGATGTAATCAAAATCAGTCGAAAAAAAATAAACCTTTATTAAACGGTATACAATGTAAATTAAAATATGTCTAAATACTTACATATTACAACAGCATGCGCTTGCAAAATTAGGCTGCGTTCGCAAAATTAGGCTGCGTCCACACTGCCTCTGAGAGCAGTGACATCACCAACTCTCCAAGCATGAGCACAGGGTGTCCTGCATAATTTTGCAAGCATGAGTGGGGAAATGTTTTCACTTTTTTTTTCATTATTTATGTACATTTATAGTATGATTGATATAGATGCAGCCTACCCTTTCACTTGCAGAGGATCGCAGCAAAGCAGGTTGCCAGTGGAGGAGAGTAGGAACACAGTGTTATTGCAGGGCAGACACCGGAGGAGGGGCAATTGACATCACAGCCCTCGGGTGTGCTCCTCACCCGTACCTCCGAAGCCCCCACGTGTGCGCACACACCATCACGTGGTCGCCACCTGCACTATCCTGTTTGGCCACCCGCACACACCTTCGGCTGCCCACCTGCGCACATGTTCTTGGCCGCCCGCACACAGCTTTTTCGCCCTCCCGCGCACAGCGTCTGTTTGCCACGCACCCAGGTTTCGCCGCCACACACTCCCCCTAAATAATTTTGCGCCCCCCCAGTTTGTGCACCGCTGCATTCAATCACAACAACCCCACACACACAATCACAACACACACACAACACCCACACAGACAACCAACAGACACCCACACACACACACTCAAACACAACCAAAACAGACACAACACCCACATACACGGCACACACAACACACACTCAATTACAACACACACAACACACACTCAATCACACACCACACCACACACACACAGACAACACACACTCAATCACAACCAACACAGACACAACACACATACACAATCACAGCACACACTCAATCACAACCAACACAGAAAACACACACACACTCAATCACAAAACCCACAGCACAACCAACACAGACACAACACACACAATCACAACACCCCCACACACAGCACACACTCAATAACAACCAACACTCCACACACACAACATACACACTCAATCACAACACACACACAATCACAGACAAGACACACTCAATCACAACCAACACAGACAACACCCGCATACTCAATCACAACACACAAAGACAACACACTCATATCACAACCAAAACAGACACAACAAACACACTCAATCACAACACACAGACAGACACACACACCACCTCAATCACACACACACACAGACTCAACCAAAAGACACAACACATACTCAATCACAACCAACACAGACACAACACACACACATCCTCAATCACAACACCCCGACACACAGCACACACACAACACAACCAACACAACACACACAGACACACTCAATCACAACACACACACACATACACACTCAATCACAACACAACCAACACACACACACGGCACACATACTCAATCACAACACACACAGACACAGACAGATAGACACACACATACACTTTCACCTGGGGGGGGAGGGAGTACTAAGCCTGCTCCATTCCCCCACGGGGTGCTGAAAACTGGGACGGGTAACAGACAGCAGGAGGAGGGCTTGCCAGTATGCAGGGAAGGCCCTGCCCCCGCAGCAAGGTCCCACCCCCGCTGGCCGTGTGGCGATGGCGACACAGCCATAGGCTGCCGTATCCCCACAACCTCCAAACCCTCTAGATGGCAGGATGATCTTGACTTTGCACCAGCTCAACCGTCGGTGCCCTTAAATAACCACGCATTGATCTAACACGTCGAAACCCCACCAGATCGTACTTGGTTGTCTCAAGTATCTATGCTTTGACATGCCCTTTACAACGCTGAAGCGGGTGCCCCGTGCCCGCGGACCTAAGCCCCGGTCCATACATCAACTTGTCCGTTCCCTGCAGGCTTTGCCATTTCCTAATCTGTGGACAGTGCCCATTGTCGTCCGCCGTTGCTGCATGTCCCCTCATTAACCTGTACTGTAGAGTGTTTCTCATGTGCAGCGTCGCCTTCCTAACCCTGCCACCTGCACTGTGCATTGTCTCCTTCCTATCCCAGCGATGACATGTTCTGTGGCCTCCTTCTTACCCCCGCAGCGTATGATCATTGTGATCCTCATGACCCTCTAATCTGGGCTCCCATTTGGGGGCAATGATGTCACCCCTCACCCCCTTTGTGTAAGTAGCTCCTCCTATGCCAAGGGTGGTTGGCCAACGTGTAGCCGCCACTTACCCCCGCAGCTCCATGCTACATTGTGTTGACTCCCCCCATCCCATTTGGGGTCCATGGTTTGACTCCTCCATTGGGGAAGGGGGCACGAAGTCCCTGCTCCCCCTTTGTGGGCCGTGGTATCACCTGTTGTCCCAATTGTATCCCCCCCCAGGGGGGTTTGTAGTGACAGAGAAGAAACCGAGAGGGCCGAAGCCTTCCCCTACCCCTTGGTGTACCTACTCTAGCATGAGAGTTAATATTGTCCAAGTATTACTTCCTGATAGCCATGTATAAGTAAAATATATTACAGCAGGGACTGCGACTATTCTAACACAAACCAGTGGCAATCGCCAAAAAGACCCATGTACACCCTGGTATATTCTGGATACATGCCTTAAACTTGCCTTAAACTAGCCCCAGCATTTCTGCATTGATTAATGGCCCATCAGATTAACAGCGGGGGTCCCTGGCAGTCCCATTCAAACTGAATAGGACTGCCAGGGACCCCTGCTGTGTTAATCTTATGGGTCGTTAGTCAATGCAGAAATGCCTTAAACTTGCCTTAAACTAGCCCAGCACATACCCAGCACATACCCAGAATGTAACCGGGCTAGTTTAAGGCAAGCTTTAGAATAGTCGTGGTTTCGTCTGTATGTGTCCCTGAGACCATGAGCATGGCCCACCGCAGACCCGCATGTGTCAGCGTTGCCCACCCATGTGAGCCCCTAACCCCATGGGAACCCATGTGTAGCTCCTCCTCTACGTGGTTTCCCCACATGTAGCCCTGCACTTTTTTTTGTTTTCCCTGCAACCAAAATAGTCCAAGACATGGGTATACTAGTACATTATAACCATCATTATGGTTCCTAAGTTCCTAAAACTTGGTGCCCCAGCCATTGCCAAACCAATAGCTTCCATAGATAACTTTTTTCTATCTGCAGGCCGTATCTCTAAGACCTGGAAAACTGCCAGAGTTGTCCCAATCTTCAAAGTGGGGACAACAGGCACGGCCTCAAACTACAGGCCAATCTCTCTTCTCCCAATACTATCCAAAGTCATGGGAAATTGTGCCAACTCCCAAATGAGCGATCATTATACTGAGACAGATTTCCCTAGCCCATTCCAATCTGGCTTTTGTCTCCAAACACGCCCCGGTAAGTAATCTGCTTGCAGATTGCCATTAAATCCAGTGTACTGCACCGACACACTTTATTCGAGCAAATACCCGGTATGTACCTGGCAGATACCTGGAATGCGCCACTCCTCACCTCTGACAAGCCTCGTTGCATTTGCCTTCCCAGCCTGGGTTCATGCCTGGCTGATGGGCGGCTGATCTGTTAAATGATAATGATTAGGATTTAATAGGCTGCAATGCTTTGCGTGTCTACCAGATGGCATAAATTCATGAATTGTAATGCAGTATATATATATATACTGTGCAGTATTGCAGCCAGCGTGAATAAAATGCTTCAATCCCTGCTTGGAAAATAACTCAATGCACTCGGGCAGAAAACAGTCACAAATCTCAATACACCCGGGTATACCCTAATTCGTGGGACTAGCCAAGCTCGAATAAAGTGTGTCGCCAGTGTAGCATGTAGCAACTCACTGGTGCAATATTCCTAGCTTTTGCCAAGGTTTGTGATACTGTTTATCATGTTGATCTGTTATCCTGCTTAACCAGCTCCAGTGCTGTGGGATAGGGAAGACTTCTTTAAACTGGTTTTATTCCTACCTATCAGGTAGATCCCAACATGTTTTTTTTTTTGAGTGAAGGTGTTAATTGAGCCATGTGCTGTACCGGACACGAGCTCCTTTCCACCCTGGATAAGAGCTATCCACGGAGGAGGGGTGTTACATGAGCCATGTGTTAGACAGGAAGTGGGCTTTAGTATAAATAACCCATGGAGCAAAACATACCACCCAGCTGCCCACCTATGGTGCAAGACATCTCCCGCAATTGTGCATATATCCCATACAACATGGTGCAAAACATGCAACACTGTAAAAATATCCCATGCCACCTGGTGCAAAACATGCCACATTGTTCAAATATTTCATGCCACATGGTGCAAAACATGCTGCACTGTACAAATATCCCATGCCACATGATGCAAAACATGCCACACTGTACAATTAGCCCATGCCACATGGTGCAAAACCGTCCCTCTGTACACATATCCCATGCCACATGGTGCAAAACATGCCGCAAAACATGCCGCACTGAATTGAACCCACAAGCCCAGCTTTCGGCATCGCTCTAACCACCATGTTATGTCCACATGCTGCAAAGGGAGTAGCCAATGAAGTAAGCAGGCATAACCAGTCAAGGCTAATATTGAACCCCTGGGCTTGCAGTGCACAAGATAATGATTGTTTTAGCCAAGCATGCGCTGCTCCCCCCAACAATCTTACCACATATATCCCCTACCACAAGGTGCAAAACATGTCACACAGTAAATATGTCTCATACCACATGGTGCAACACAATGCCACGCGACTGTACACCTATCTCCCACCACATGGTGCAAAACATGTCACAAAACATGTCACAAAACCGTGCACATATCTCACGCTACATAGCGAAAAACATGCTACACTGTAAATATATCCCCTACCATATAATGCAAAATACGCCACGGCAAATCCCACACTGCATAGCCCCCAAAATTATACCGCACAACTGTACATATATTCCCGTAATATGCTACCAAAACGTTACAAAGCAACCCCACCAGGGGGGGCAAGAGGGGGTGCCGCGCGGGAGACCCGCGCAACTGCCTCCTGAGCAGGCCAATTCTCCTGCTCCTAACCGAGTGCACTCTCCCCCTGGCGCCATACTCCTGCCCCGAGCGGGCCAACCAAACATATGTCACGCATATATCACGCCGCAAGAGGTGTGGGGGGGAGGCGCAAGCCAGAGTCCTCCCCCCGCTCCTCCCGACAGCCGGGAGAAGAGAGCAGCAGGGGAAGGCAGGGAATTCCCCTCAGTCTCCTCATATGCGGCCTATATCCTGTCGCATGCGTGCCCCCGTGTACCGCAGACTGGCAACAGGATGGGGGGGGGAAGAGGAGTATCACGCCAGGGCCCAGCCTACTGTAATCCCCACCGACGAGCACCACAAGCGCGCAACTCTTGGCCAGTCCACCAGAATGGGAAGCGGCATCACGCGGGAGACCCTTGCGCATGCCTCTCGTGCAGGTCAGTTCCCCGAGCCCAACCACAACTTCCCCTGGTACCAGCTACCTCCCCGTCTGCCCCCGCACCCAACGCCCACCTTAGGCCTCGTCCAGGGTGGCGCTGAGTGGGCACGCTCACGCTCACCACAATGAAACACAATGCGACAATATGTGTGGCCAGCATGAGCGGGCGGCGTGCCTGCTCGGCGCTTAGCTGCTTGCCGAGCAAGCAAATTTGAATTTTCTGCTCACAACTGTGAGCAGTTCGCCCAATGAGGGTGAACCAGATCCGTGACATCGTGGCCCACGAATCACCCGGCTGAGCAGGGTGCAGCGCATGAGCGCCAGCACGCCTGTTCCCTACCTGGCCGAGGCCTTATGTGGGCCCACCCGGCAGGATTCCCTAAACCAAGGTTGTGCGGAGAAAGCACCAGGGAAGACCTCGCCCCCGATTTGCGCTGCTCTCTCTTTCTCCCCAGCATTGGCTACCTCCCTGCTTTCACCTGCAGCGGGGCCGCCCAACAACCGGGGATGAGGGGGGAAGTATGCAGAGGAGGGCCAGGCCAAGCGCACCAAGAAGAAACCCACCATTACTTATGATTTTCAGGGGAGAGGGAGGCAGGCAAACTCAAACCTCTGCAGCCAGGAGCAAGTGACCGTTTTCTGCTCCTGGCTGCTAGCCTATACCCCGAGGCCCCTCCTCTGTGCCACCCACGGCTGCACTTGCAGCTAATCTGATTCAAGAGAGTGGCTGTGCACCCCGGTCAAGGCTTTTCCCGCCCAATTGGGCTAGGCAAGCTTTATTATTGTGTTAGCTGAGATTATCTGCTCTGTGGAGTAGTTATTGCCTCTGGAGGTTACTGGAGGACTTTATAATCAGGACACACCTGGTTTATGAACTAACCCACTGTGTTCATGTAACCATCACTCGAGTGTGTCACGCCTCCACATAGGGTATACATCCATATATTTCCCTCACCCCCACTTGGGTTTGCTCTTACGAGCATACCTCCTTTGTGCATTTAACAGCCATTTATTTGTGTGTTTTTTCTATGTTGTGTTTTATGTCCACCATTATTTTATTTCATATCTAATAAAGGTTACATTTTAATCAATTATAAACATTGATATTGAGTGCTGTTCATGGGGCTCTTTCTTCCTGGCTCTGACATGTTATTGTTCTTTATTCTTTACGCTCCTAGCACCTTATCATATTTCATTAGACTGCCCCACCCCCCATTATTGACATCAAAATAAATTTAAGACACTTACATTGCACTCCGGACAAGTCTATATATTTTCTCATAGATGAGTGATTTTTCCCTGGCTGCATTAAATTCACAAGTTTAAAGGTGCACAAAACATTACTTCTTAGGCAACATATTTATTGTGCAAAAATGTAGAATTCATTATTGTTTTGTTCAGGTCAAACATTTTTTTTAATGTTTGTAAAACAGCATTAAGGAGAAGTACAGTATATGTCAGCAGTCTAAGGCCGTGTCCATACAGCCTTCGACCGCACAGAGGCGTGTGCGTGACGTAACCCACGTGAAGAGGGTGCATTTTCTGGATATGGTAAATGCGCTATGGGGGCGTGTCTAGGGGTGTGTCTGTGACATCACAGTGCTGGTTCGCCCTTTTAACAGGGACTTATCCCTGTTCAGAAACTTGCCTCTAATCCAGCAGTGTTCTGGTTAATTGCTGGTGTGCAATCAACCAACTCCACCTGCCTAATCACAGCTTTCTCAAAAATAGCCTGCTCTGAGACACAGGAAGGAAGGACAGACAGATTTTTCCTTAGTCCACACTGGACTGATCAGAGGAACAGATTTCTTGAGCTGCAGAAGGACTGGACTGTATGCTGATAGCAAGACAAAGGGACCAGACCTCTATACCTGAACAGACATTGTCTTAGCACACAAAGGTGCTGACCCAGGAGAGCTGAGAGGCTTCCCCTACAGCTACAAAAGACAGATTTTTTTTTGGACTGTTATGCCAATTATCGACTATGGGGACATACTATATGGCTCAGCACCCCAAACCCACCTTAGTACCCTTGACACCCTCTACAATTCAATATGCCATTTTGTTCTACAATGCAACTACAACACACATCACTGTGAAATGCTCAAAGAACTAGATTGGTCATCACTTGAGTCTAGGCGCAAAGTTCATCTTTCCTGTTTTGCCTTCAAATACTTTCTGGCAAAGCTGCCCGTCTATCGGAACAAGCTCCTCACCTTACCACATGCAACACTAATCATCTGAGATCTGGCTCCAAAAGACTGTTCATTGTCCCAAGGTTCAACAAAGTATCTGGCCGCTCCTCCTTCTCTTACATGCACCCCAAAACTGGAACAATCTATCGGAGACTCTCACAGCGCCACCAGTCTAAGGGCTCTATGCACAAAGCGCCGAAAAGTTTTTTATAGGCACAAAATGCCTTTGGTATGCAGTACGCCCTGATAATTTGGCAAAATCGGCATTTTTTGTCCCCGATAAAAAATTATCGGCAGGCGACTGCCGATAAGCCACTTTTCGGCACCTTTCGGCACTTTTTTAAATCGGCTGTATTCTATACGCCCCGATCCTGTTTTCGGTACTGATCGGAGCTGATCGGCAGTCCCGAAAAGCCATTTTTTCGGCAAATCGTCCCGCCAACTCAAAGTTGCCGGGTCGGTGGGGAGAAGCATCGGCAAGGGCGACACTTAGAAAAATTCTGGCCTTTTTCCTGCCTGTAACTGATGCTGGGGGTCTCCGGAGCTGATACCAGCACCGGAGCCCCCCGGCATGCATCCGAGGCAGGAAAATGCATGTACAGCCCACTTCATTACCTTAGCGGCTAACTGCTAAGGAAATGAAGGGGATAACCCACCATGCCAGCTTTATTGTGGGTAGCGGGTGTGGGTGAAGGGGGTATTTGGCCCTAGTTGTTTGTTTAGGGCTTGCAGGGGGGTTGCGGGTGCACTTAACCCCTTCACGGCCGTAGCAGTTAATACCGCTACGGTTATGATGGGGTTAAGGCGTCCCGCTACCCACCTGCAAGCCCTAAACAACCACCGTTGGGGCTAATACCCCCTTTACCCACACCCACTACCCACAATAAAAAAAAATCACACACAACAGCCCCACACTAAATAAATAAATATATCTAAATTAATAAATAAATAATTAAAATTAAATAAATATATATATATATATATATATATAAAAAATAGAAGAAAAAAGTGCCCAATCCTAGTGCATTACTGTGCAAAAAATGGTTTAATTCCAAATAAAAGGCTCATAAAATGAACTCACAAACATAAAAGATAAAAAAAAGCATTGTATGAGTAATACTCATGCTCCAAAGAATCTGTAAGCGCTGCTGTTCTGCTACTCTGCTCCGTGACACCACTGCATCCAGTACAGCCCTCGTGTATCTCTGCCAGCAGGAACTCACGTCATCAGGCTCCTCACAGTATTCTTTCCCCGGGAACACACCTCCAGATAGTTTAGGTTCCCACCAGGGACAATGTTTGCGGCGGAACGAACAGATGACGTCACGCCGTGCACGGAGATGGCAAGCAGGAGAATATACACCCACACATCCAATTAGCTATGCAAAGATAGATAAAAAAATCAGGTGTAAACAATTAGCATAATGAGAATGAATCTGATACCCCCACATAAGAAAAACATATGCAGCTGTAGATTTAAACCATAACAATCGTAATCTTACACAGAATAAACTTGTAAACAATGTATAATACATAAAATTACTACGCTTGCAATTGTCAAAATATTTCTGAGGTAAACAGACCATAAAATATCTATATATAATAAATATCTGAAATCAACTGAGTGAACAGTGAAAAAAACCATTGTATTGTTATCAATAATTAGCTTGAGGAGAATGGACTTCATAATAATACTAGATCTATAATCTATATAAAAAGAAAAAGAAAATGATAAAAAAATATATAAAATAAAAGGATAAATGAATATATATATAACCTAAAATAGACAAAATCAACAATTCATCCAAATAAAATAAAACGTTAAAAAGAAGAAAATATAATAGGGATTGAAAGAGGACAGCATAGAAATGTTAATACACTTAGTCCGATTTCCCCCCCCCCCCATTCCACCCCCCCCCCCCCCCCCCCCCCCCCCCCCATATAGCATAAACAAACTGATATTAGAGTGGAAACAAAAGAAAAACGCGCACAACGCCAAATAGTGAAGCAAAGTAATGCTATATATTAGTAATTACAGGGTAATAAATCTGCGTACATCAAAACAGTGGAATAGGTGCATTAGTGTTTCACGACAAGTTACCACTCAGCAAAGTTGTCAGAAGAGTCGCAGCTTGCTTCTTCAGCGGGGGCGGCTACATTGGTTAAGAGCCAGGATAATGGCCAAAAACACTCATCCAGCAAGTACACTCGATCCCAAGGGGATTTCCCTTACAGCAACCAGGTTCCGTTGCAGGTATTGGTGCTTAGTGACCGCTCGCGCTCCCAAGCCATCTGGTGCAGCTGTGTGTATCAGCGAGCAGATCCACTGTACAGGGGTGAGACCTCAGCTCTGCAAGGGTACACTCGGTAGTGCCAGTTGTCGCTCCGTCACGGGAGGATACTGCGTGATGACATCACAGTCTCCCGCGCAGCGAGGGGACGGCAGTCCGCGGACAGGCAGTAAAAGTCTCTCAAAGTCTCTCAAAGTCTTCATATGCCCAAATTACAACCGGGAGTAATACTAGAGGGTGTGAAGCCAATGGAGTGGGCAATGGGAATATTAAGGCACTAGATAAAATATTTTGGATATTCCGTTATATGTGCGATTTAAGAGTTTCTCAAGTATCCACACAGATGGTTCTAAGGTGTTGGAACAAGATATAATTGATATTAAAACACTCACCTTTTGTTGCTAAATCAACTTTCTCTCATACCAAGCGAAAGGAGGATTTATAGATACCTTTTATACCAATAGTATGAAAGACTTAGAGTCATTGTGTCAGGGTAGGTATGCCGTCATACAAAAGAGAATTTCCATAAAGAAGATAATACAGGCCCTAAAGGAATTAAGTGATCTTAATGGTATTGTGATAAGACAAGCAGACAAGGGAGGAGGCATAGTCCTCCAGGATAGAGATGTATATGTGGCTGAAGCTAACCGCTTATTGAGGGATGGTATCTCATATATATTGTTGGATCAAGATCCTATGGATGAATACCAGAAAGATTTAAAGGCATTTCTTTTGGAGGCACAACATAAAGAGATTATTACAAAATCAGAATTTGAATTCCTTTTCAAAAAAATTCCTAGGACCCCAGTGTTCTATCATATACCAAAGGTACATAAAGATTTAGAACATCCACCGGGGAGACCTATAGTCTCTGGGGTGGAGTCGATGATGTCCAATGTGTCCCAGTATGTAGATTATATTCTACAGCCCTTGGTGGCCAATTTAAGATCATATATTAGGGACACTTTGCATGTCATCAATTCCATCTCGGGGATCCCCTGGAAATCCACATATATATGGGCCACATGTGATGTGGCCTCTCTATATACTTGTATCAATTGTAATAAAGGAATAGCAGCAGTGGCACATTTCTTGGAGAAAGAAATTCTATTCAACAACACACAGATGGATTTTATTCTAAAGTCCATTTTGTTTATTTTAGAACACAATTATTTTTTATTTGAGGGTGAATATTATTTGCAGGTCTGTGGAACGGCCATGGGCACCCGCTTTGCCCCCAGCTATGCAAACCTATACATGGGCCTATGGGAGGATAGGCATGTGTGGGGTGATGCTAGGCTGGGGGAGGGCTTGGTGTTCTATGGCCGTTTCATAGACGATCTTATTTTTATCTGGGATGGGGATCAGGACACTTTCACTAATATTCTTACATCATTTAATGATAATCAAATGGATTTACAGTTTACTTTTGAAATAGACAAGTGTAAAATCAATTTTCTAGATTTAGAACTGATGGTTATCAATGAAAATCAGATTGTTACGAAAACATTCTTCAAGAAGGTATCCATCAATGCATATTTGCATCATACCAGCAACCACTATCACAAGTGGTTGGAGAACGTCCCCAGGGGCCAGTTTCTTAGAATCAGGAGAAATTGTTCTCTTGACTCTGATTATCTGGCCCAGGGGGACGTTCTGGTAAACAAATTTACAGCTAAAGGATATAATAGACACACAGTCCAGGAGACATTTAAACAAGTGGGTAGACTTGATAGACATATGCTGTTGGAAAAATCAAAAACTAACATACTTTCTAGGAAAAAGAAAACAACTGTACAAAATCAGGATCAGATTGGTTCCCCCCTCTTTATTACTCAATTCAATTGTGCCTCTCAAAAAATAAGAAACATTCTTAATAAACACTGGGAGATCTTACTTAGTGATCCCATTATAGGAAAGAAATTACCCTCTAAAATACCAATCGTCTTTCAGAAAGCAAGAAATATAAAATCTATGGTAGCACCTAGTAGACTAAAAAAACTCAAGAACAATACTGACGTTATTCCCAGTATAAGTATAAAAGATGGGAATTTTTGTTGTAACCGTCCGAGATGCCTGACGTGCAAACATCTGTACAAGTCCAATACCATCAGGTCTCATTCAAATGGATCCATACATCAAGTTAAGGGTCACATCAACTGCTTGTCTACTTTCATCATCTATGCTATTATGTGTCCCTGTGGGATTCAATATATTGGCAGGACCAAACGGTCCCTGGCAACACGATTTTTAGAGCATCGTCGGAATATAATTCATGGATTACAATCACACAGTCTTTCTAGGCATTACAATCTCAAACACAATAAAGATCCTTCTTCTTTGAAAGTTATGGGTATTGAAGCCATTAGTTCAACACTTCTAAGTGGAGACAGGCATAAATTTCTTAATTTAAGAGAGACATACTGGATGTATGTATTAAATACACTCAGTCCAGAAGGACTGAATGATTGTATTGACATCAGCACTGTTGTTTGAATCCTGGGATTATTTGATTTTCCCTCTTTCTTCTTCCCTTTGCCTAGTGGTTTTTGTTACCCATGTGGGATGGGCACGGAGGTCTGGGTTGAACATGCTAGACATGTTCCCTTCGTGTCATTCCATATGAGGATGTGATTTTTTATTTATTAACACTAGACACAATATATTATGTAGTCTTTATTCATGTCACTTCACATATACTGTTCACATAGTATAAACTATAGGTCACTTTTCTGATACCTACACAGGGTGGTAATGACAAATTATTATAAATTAGTATACATCACGTATTTTATTATAAATACTATACATTCAGATTCAGGTTATTTGTATCACTATTTCAATTCACATTATGAGAAGTGAGGTGTCAGTGACTGTATTGCACGGTCTGGTCAGGTAAGAGATTCTTGTTGATCTTGAATACATGTGTTATCTCCTCATCTATCTTTCTTTGGGGTATTTTATGAGACAATCAGTCTCTTTATATACACGTATATTGGTTCTCTGAGTGTATTCTTACACTCACATGGAGTACATACATGCACATTTAAGGTTTCCCCCTCTTTCTGTGTTCACTTCATATTTGATTGAATATATTATTTTTCATGAACTAATAGATATATCTAATACATGTTGTGTTTATTCTATATTGTATTAACATTTCTATGATTCATATTGGTATACCTATATATTTTCTTCTTTTTAACGTTTTATTTTATTTGGATGAATTGTTGATTTTGTCTATTTTAGGTTATATTTATATTCATTTATCTTTTTATTTTTATATAGATTATAGATCTAGTATTATTATGAAGTCTCCCCATTTATTGCTATCCCAGAGGGAGAAGCGCAGGGGTTCACATGTCCAGTTTTACCTCTAATTTTTATCTGGACAGTGTCCAAATACAGGACAATCCAGTTTAATACTGGACACCTGGAAAGTTTACTGATCAATACCAAAAATGAAGCTTCCTTTCCAATTAAATTCCACTTCTTGTGACAATCTGTCCACAGATAAGTGGCCACGGCGTCACGGGGGAGTATGGAAACTAAAGAAAATCGCACCAGTAACCACCAAATTCAAATGCATGGCAATAGTTTTTCATTGTTAACATGGATTTTTAAAATAAAATGAAAAAACACTAAAACAAAACGAAAAAAATGATTTTACATTAAAAAAAAATAAACACCGAAAACTGGAATCAATATGTATAATCTTTAGCACTGTCCGACAGTTTGTGATGAACAATATGAATATTACAGGAAGGTGCAGCATAGACAAATTTCCCATGTCGACGGGGTCGGGAGTGAAAATACAAATTATAGATATTCATCTGGGGATTAACTGTCTGCAAATAAATGTGGGTGGTCTGGAGGTAAATGGTTTCATACAAGGGCATAGTTTAGCTTCGGAGACCTGGCTTTGTTTGCCGTGAGCATGTTATATGAGTTAACTGCGACTCAAGGGGAATGTTGGACATATGTCCGGTTAATTAGGATTGAACAAATCAGGAATAGGGATGAAGGGGATTAGTTGTTGTAATATGGAGTATTAGAAATGTATGTCATAAACTAAGCATGAGCTTCTGCCTTAACCTGTCACCGGTGTTTTTGTAGACGCTTTGCACCAATTTAGCAGATAACAAGCCTGGCAGGAAATAGGACGAAGAAGGGTCCATTGTATGCAACAAAAATATCTAATTAGGAATGTTACAACACACAGATTACATCTGAGCCTGGGTGTTAATTGCCTCTATGGATTCTCATATGAATGAGCATTAATATAATTTACCACACACCGTCTACGTTTAAACATATGCAAATTATGACAAAGTGACTTTAAACAAATATACGGTATTACTTTCATTAACAACAACGATCCATTCTTTTTAGTTAATGAAAATGATGTGACGTCAAAAGCAAGGGACAACCTATATCTACATGATTTATAACACCTACCTGTAACTTGTAACTTGCCGGTGTAAGAAAGACTACAATGCATTTCTAAGCTAAGCAAAGAAGGGTGGGTAGCTGTGTTGGTCCTTTCTTCCCTGTGGTCAGGGCCGCAAACAACTTTCTCGGGCCCAAGACTAGAGTTCCCACTGGTTCCCCCACCCTTATGCCGGTGGCCTTGTGAGAACCCCCCCCCTTTTCTCTAACCCTCCCCCTTCTCACACACATCCTTGCTCTCTTACCCCTCTCCATCACCTTTTCCTTCCCCCCTCTTTCTCACTCTGCTATCTATCAAAACTCCCCCTCATGTATTTCTCTCCCACTCCCCACTCAATAACCCCTCTCCCCAATATACACACGCTCACACACACACAATAAGACTCCTCCCCCACACACACACACAAATAAACCTCCTCCCCAAATACACACACAATAAGCTCCCCTCCCCAAATGCCCCCCCACACACACACAATAAGCCCCACTCCCCCAATACACACACAATAGGCCCCCCTCCCAAATACATACACATGCACACAAAATAAACCCCCTCCCCAAATACACACACACATAATAAGCCCCTCCCCAAATACACACACAAATAATAAGCCCCTCCCCAAATACACACACACAAACACATAATAAGCCCCTCCCTAAATACACACACAATAACCCCCGTCCCCAAATCGGCACAGACACAATAAGCCCCCTTATACACACACATAAGGGTTGGACCTTTGAGGCCTCCGTAGATGTCTGTCATCCGTTATTCGTCTACACACGGATTTGGCCTCTAGAACGCTGGCATGTTCATGCCACGTCTTACACATGATCTACCTCTCGGAAATTGACGGAGAAGGATCCGACCATCGTGTCGCCTCACTATCCGGGCGAGTTTTGGCAGGGAAACACCGCCGACGGAAAAGAACTCCAGCTATCCCAGGCTCGCCTACTGGGCGCTGCCCAAGTAGAGCACCATAGAATAAGCGAAGAAAGATCGAACCATCCTGTCGCTTTATTCACTGAGGCCGAGTTCAGGGTGCAACAACCTCCACCGCACACTCCTGCAGCCCAGTGATCTGTGTTCAGGCTGCAGGAATCGGGTTGCAGCGTTTGGGGGCATGGCGGAGGGCGTGGCCAACGTGCCACGGAGCTGGTTCGCTGAACCAGCTCACGTGACGTGACTGCCACGCAAAAAAAAACAATTTCGGGTGTAGTGGCAAAATGTAGCAGCGACAACGCTGTACTTTGCCGCCACAAGAAATTGCAACCTGACATGGTTCATTGAAAACCATGTCATTGTTCCGATCGTACGCACGTGCACGTCGTGTAGTAAGCACCCTGAACTCGGCCTAAGACGCACCAGTAAGTAACGCCATATAGGATTGACGGAGAACAAATACCCCACCGGTTCACTTACTGTGTACTGCTCAAAGAGAGCGCCCCGAGGAAAATCCATGGAGAGGGTAAACATTCAAAGAATCCAGGACTTGAGGCTCTATGCACAAAGTGCCAAAAAGTTTTTTATCGGCACAAAATGCCTTTGGTATGCAGTAAGCGCCGATAATTTGGCCAAATCGGCATTTTTTTGTCCCCGATAAAAAATTATCGGCAGGCGGCTGCCGATAAGCCACTTTTCGGCACCTTTCGGCACTTTTTTAAATCGGCTGTATTCTATAAGCCCCGATCCTGTTTTCGGTGCTGATCGGAGCTGATCGGCAGTCTCGAAAAGCCATTTTTTCAGCAAATCGTCCCGCCAACTCAAAGTTGCCGGGTCGGTGGGGAGAAGCATCGGCAAGGGCGACACTTAGAAAAATTCTGGCCTTTTTCCTGCCTGTGACTGATGCCGGGGGTCTCCGGAGCTGATACCAGCACCGGAGCCCCCCGGCATGCATCCCAGGCAGGAAAAATGCATGTACAGCCCACTTCATTACCTTAGCGGCTAACCGCTAAGGCAATGAAGGGGTTAACCCACCGTGCCAGCTTTATTGTGGGTAGCAGGTGTGGGTGAAGGGGGTATTTGGCCCTAATTGTTTATTTAGGGCTTGCGGGGGGTTGTGGGTGCACTTAACCCCTTCACGACCGTAGCAGTTAATACCGCTACGGTTATAAAAGGGGTTAAGGCGTCCCGCTACATACCCGCAAGCCCTAAACAACCACCGTTGGGGCTAATACCCCCTTCACCCACACCCGCTACCCACAATAAAAAAAATCACACACAACAGCCCCACACTAAATAAATAAATATATCTAAATTAATAAATAAATAATTAAAATTAAATATATATATAGTATATAGTACCCCTAACATACACATATATGCACATCAATGATACTATAGGCCGGCGGGGGCCCTCGGGTGTTACCCACAGGCCTGCAGTACCAACTCTGTGCCCCCCCCCAAATTAATGTCACAAAAATATCTTTAAAATAAATAACCCCCCCCCCCCCTTAACACATACAGTACAGTAATGGCCACAATTACTATTATCCAGAAATGGATAATAGTGAATGTGCCCA
Organism: Ascaphus truei; assembly: GCA_036426205.1. Lineage (NCBI taxonomy): Eukaryota > Metazoa > Chordata > Amphibia > Anura > Ascaphidae > Ascaphus > Ascaphus truei. The sequence continues at coordinate 9,960 of WSYH01000534.1, read as the reverse complement.
TTTTAAATACATAAACACCAATCAATACATTAAATACATATAGTACTCACCCATGTCCGGCTGCCACGATGAAGGCCATCCTCCTCTTCATCCTGCCCATGGCCCCCTCCGCTGCAGCAAAACAGACACAAGAATGAAAACATCCAATGTAATGTCCCCTAACCCCTTAATCACCATAGCGGTTATTAACCGCATACACGTCTATTAATTGGTTGTAACCCAAACGCACCTCTCAACTTCCACACCACTCTTTGAGGCTTACTACCCTCCCACACTAAAACCCCTTTTATCAACTCCACTCCCCACCTAACTCTTCCTTCCCCTCACCCCCTGTCGATCTCCCCCGGTCGTGCCTGACCCTACGCCACTCCCCCTCCCACCCAGCGTCATTTTTTCATTTTGTTTTTTCTAACCTCTTTCCCCCCATCTAACTCCTACTCCACCCGAGTATCGTCTCCAGGAAAAAAAAACAAAAACCTAAACATCTTTTCCAAACCCCCTCCTCCCCCACACCCCCGCCCCCCACCGCACCCCCCCCCCCAACCCCCCCACGGCGAGACCGTGCCCCACCCCCAGACAAGAAGGGAAGGACGGAGGAGGTTGCAGAAAGACAGGAGGGGAGGTCTTGCGGTGTAGGTTACGGGTCAAAGATTGGAAGACCTTGAGTCTAACCACCCTTCACCCACTACCTCACAAGTGAGGCCTACCCTCAACTACCCTTGGGTGCCACATACCACCTCCCCCTCCCCACCCCCATTACCCCGCCACAATAAAAACAATACACTGCCCCACAATAAACATTATTCTATTTATTAAATACATTACCCACCCCCTGTGCCCCCCCATAAATACATGATTTATCTTTTTACATACAGGGTTCATACCCCAGCCCCACGCGAGTCCCCGGTGGGCTGGCGGGGCACCTGACAGACCTACAGGGTACTAGAAACTTGTTTCACACAGGTTCTGGAGGCCTGTTAGTGGGTCCCGCCAAGCGCCATGGCCCCCAGGTGGGCTCCTTGGGTCACCGTGGGCCACAATTGGGTCCACACGGTAAGCCAGTGGATGTCTGGGAGCCTCAGGTCAGACCCACAGGTGTCTGCGGGGCCTCAGGTGGTTCCCACGGGAGTCTGGAGAACTCACAAGTGCTCACTATGGGTCTGCGGTGCCCTCACGGATGTGGGACCACCGCTTCATCCCCGTACCTATGGGTCCGCGGTGTCCCCACGGATGTGGGACCACCGCTTAATCCCCACAGACTACGGATCCGTGGTGCCTCCACAGATGTGAGGCCACCGCTTCATCCCCGCAGGTGTAACCCGTGGAACCACCAGCCTGATACCCGTGAGATACCCGAGGAGACCGCAGGTGGTCTCCAGAGGTCTCACGCAGAACCAAAAAACCAACCCTGAATGTAAAAAAAATAAACCTGGCCTATACATTCAATACATACATCCCCCCCCCCCCCCCCAACACCTACAGTACAATAATGTGCAAAATAACTATTATCCAGATAGGGATAATAGATTATTTGCCCATTATTAAACACATTTACTAGCATATTAAAATAAATAAAGTACTACTGACCTCATCAATAAGAAGCCCCCATCGCCAGCAACATCCTTGTCTTTCGTTGCCCACAAAATACATAGCCAATACAAAGCCAATACATTGCAATTACATTCAGATATCAATTAACCCCTTAAACACCTTATCGGATAATAACTGCAAAGGTAATTAAGGGGTTAAGCCACACTGGCCCGATACCCACCCTTCACTCATTCATTTGTACAGTGGCTTCATCATGCAACTGTATATATATATATATTTATATATATACACACATGATGAACCAATATACAAATAAATGTAGAAGGGTTATCAACAACATGCTTTACTACAAATACCACTTCTTCATACAGACACACTACAATAAAATCAATTTCCTTTAATAATCCAATCTGATCTTCCAATCAAAATTCTCAAATGCCAATCAAAAACCTCAAATGACTATCAAAACATTGCATTTACATTGTATATATGATGCATACAATCTATGCACCATATACATTCTGCAAATGAATGTTAACAATAACATATTCAAAACAAAATACCAATACATCCAAACAAGTATACTATTTAAACCAATCCAGTAAACATAAATCAATTAGCATTCATTGATTACATCCCTAAACCATTTACATTCCATCCCTAACAATTAAACAATTAACTAATTCAACCGTTGAACAGAACAAGTAATCCTGTGAAAAAATATAAGTACCAACAAGAATACAATATACAAAAGCAAGCCTCACCCTGAACTAAAGTACACCGTACAATAGCAACAATTACATCTATCTAATTTTAAAATATATTATACACATTTATGCATAGCAGCATAGCCAAATTAATTTAAAACACAGCAAATCAAGCTTTTAAAACAACATCATTTCTTACCCTGTATGTATATATCTCTCTAGACATACATACATACATACATACTGCACCGACACACTTTATTCGAGCAAATACCCAGTATGTACCTGGCAGATACCTGGAATGCGCCGCTCCTCACCTCTGACAAGCCCCGTTGCGTTTGCCTTCCCAGCCTGGGTTCATGCCTGGCTGACGGGCGGCTGATCTGTTAAATGATAATGATTAGGATTTAATAGGCTGCAATGCTTCGCGTGTCTACCAGATGGCATAAATTCATGAATTGTAATGCAGTATATATATATATACTGTGCAGTATTGCAGCCAGCGGGAATAAAATGCTTCAATCCCTGCCTGGAAAATACCTCAATGCACTCGGGCAGAAAACAGTCACAAACCTCAATACACCCGGGTATACCCGAATTCGTGGGACTAGCCGAGCTCGAATAAAGTGTGTCGCCAGTGTACAAATAAATGTAGAAGGGTTATTAAAAACATGCTGTACTACAAATACCTTTTCTCCATACAGACACACTACAATAAAATCAATTTCCTTTAATAATTCAATCAGATCTTCCAAACTAAAACCTCAAATGCCAATCAAAAACCTCAAATGACTATCAAAACATTGCATTTACATTGTATATATAATGCATACAATCTATGCACCATATACATTCTACAAATGAATGTTAACAATAACATATTCAAAACAAAATACCAATACATCCAAACAAGTATAGTATTTAAACCAATCCAGTAAACATAAATCAATTAGCATTCATTAATTACATCCCTAAAGCATTTACATTCCATCCCTAACAATTATACAATTAACTAATTCAACCGTTGAGCAGAACAAGTAATCCTGGAAAAAATATAAGTACCAACAAGAATACAATATACAAAAGCAAGCATCACCCCGACCTAAAGTACACCATACAATAGCAACAATTACATCTATCTAATTTTAAAATAATTATACACACATTTATGCATAGCAGCATAGCCAAATTAATTTAAAACACAGCAAATAAGGGAGTAGTGAACCCTTGAAACGGGCTGCAAACACCTGGAGACATTACTTTTTTGGAACAGGACTCTGTTTTTTCAAAGGACTTTCTAAACAAGGTTTTTTAGTTTTAATTTTTAGTACAAGTTATTATTGAGGCAACACAAGTTTTTATTTTTAGATTTTATGAGGAATATGTTTTATTATTGTTGTTGATTGCTATTATATAAGTATCTTTGATTAATAGGTTCATATTTTAAATAGCTTTTTTCTCATCACCCCGTTGGGTGCATTTACAGGCTTATTCTTCTTCAGCTTTGAATAGGATTATTAGAGGCGCTACTTCGTTGATTTTTGTTTTTCTGTGCTATATTCAAGCATATTGAAGTTAGCAGCCACTCTATAATCCCTATAGTAGTCACTCATATTGGATTATAGTGAGTTATATATATATACATTTTTGTGTTTTTGGTACTATAAATTATTGCATATCATTTATCATAGTGAGAACATCACAAGTACTAAAAATGATGCAAAGCTGTGAAGAACGCCTGGCTAGGAGGAATAAATTTGCAAATATTATAGATGATGACCCCATTGAGATTCTGGAAAATAATGTTGATTTAAAGAAAAAAATTCAGGAATTGGAAAATGTAACAAAAGATGAAATGAGGAACTGGTTAGATTTGCTTTCCTTACAGAATTATTTAGATATTAAATTAGTGCAAAGGGGGTTAAGAATTACAAAAAAAACAACATTTGAGGCACCGGAAGCATTTACAGCCAGTTGGAATGCTACTCTAGAGGCCTGCTCTGTTTCCCTCATCAAGCTTTTGGTCTCTTATAGACATAAGAGGCTGGAGATATTGGGGAGGGAAATAGCCCAGGTACAGGAGACTATTAAACCATTTGAAGACACGGTGGAATTTGGCTCACTGGATGAAATGGTGCATACGAGGGTAGTTACGTTTGAGAAAGAAATTATTGAAAGGAAAACTAATAAACTCAAACGTGACAAAGATGATTATGCAAATGATAGAGTAAGAAGTTGCAGAAGGAAAGGTGATTACCACCAGCACCACAGATATGGTAGATCCAATTCAGGTTACAGATATGAGAATAGAGATAATAAACACCACAAAAAACCCAAATCCAGAGAAGGAGAAAAATTAGATTATTTCATTAATAAAAGAGGCAAAGTTGGACAAAAAAACAAAGGCCACTCCAATTGCTTCATCTGCAAATTGCTCTAACTCCAATCATTACTCGGTTTTGAGGGATGATTGTGAGGATAATGGGGAGACCCAGGAGCAAGGTGCAGATGTGGTAAGGGAAGGAGCAAGATCAAAGACCACTTCTAGGGGTTCTAATCATACAACTAATGTTTCACCCAATAGATCTAACAAATCCACCTCTTTTTTAGAGCAGAGAGAAAAGGAGGAAAAATACCCACTTTGGGAGAAACAGTCTCAACAGCAACCCCGAAGAAAACGAGATTCAGGGGAGTCAGAGGAGGAGCAAAGAAGCAAAGACAGAAGAAGATGAAAATGATGGAGGATACACCACAAAACTATGGTATCTATAACCTCTCATCACATACACTCACTTCACATCACTTATCTCTATTAGCCAAAGGATTATCTTATGCACCTACCAGTTTGCCAAATAGATTTGACCTGTTCGTGGACTTGAACAGATACATTCGGAAACTAACACTCATGTGGCATTACTCTCTTAAAGGGGAGCAAGTAACCAATCTGGACCTCAATACACAGGAGATAGAATGTATCAATGCCCTTACCTCCTTTTTGGTCGAATCAGATAATGTTGGAAATACATTTGATAGCTCATTTAAGTCCCATACAACATCGACCTTGATGGATCCTCTATTAAAAAGGACAGCAGTTGAAAACTATACATTTAATGAAAATTCTTTGCTAGACCTAACACTACATGAAGAAGAGGTTGATATATTGACAGATCATAATTCAGGTTCAACTACAACTGATCCTGAAAATTTATTAAAATATAGATCATCCCCATTTGTCCCAAAATCGGTTTACTTTCCGTATCAATCAAAAGGAAATTTCATTGATACGTTCTATACAGTAGTTCTCAGGGACCTTGAACAGTTGTGTCTTAAAAATGTGGAACTAAAACAGAAAAACTTGACTAAAGAAGAAAATCTAGCATTGATAAATATTAAAAACAATAATGAGTTAATTGTTCGTCAGGCAGATAAAGGTGGGCAATTGTCCTACAGGACCGTGCAGATTATTTAAATGAGGCATACCGTCTTCTGCACGACTCCATTTCTTATGAGACTCTTAATGGGGACCCATCTGAGAGTTATCAGTTGGAGTTTCGGAATCTCCTCCAGGATGCATTCACCAAAGGAATTATTTCTAAATTAGAACACAAGTTTTTATATATAAAACACCCTAGAACACCTATATTTTATCACATTCCTGTGTGGGGGTGGGGTCAATGACGTCGAACGTGTCCAAATATGTTAATTACTACTTACAACCATATGTCAATAAATTACGCTCACACATACGGGACACGTTGCACGTTATCGATTCCACCTCCGATATTATATGGAAGGATACCTTTCACTGGGTAACGTGTGATGTTTCTTCACTTTACACATGTATAGATCACTTAAAAGGTATCCAGGCAATTAATCACTATTTAGAGTTAGATAAAGTATTGCACTCTTCACAAAGGATTTTTCTTTTAGCATGCATTAAATTTATTTTAAATCACAATTACTTTCTATTTGAAGACACTTTTTATTTACAAATCTGTGGGACGGCTATGGGGAACAGATTTGCCCCCAGTTATGCCAATCTCTACATTGGATTGTGGGAGAATACTCATGTGTGGGAGAACGCCCGACTGGGGGGTGGTCTGGTATTCTATGGTCGTTTCATAGATGACATTCTTATGATTTGGGATGGTGAGAGGGAAATCCTGGAGGAGATTCTCACATCCTTCAACGATAACCAGATGGGTCTGAAGTTCGCTTATCATATACATCCAGACACCATTATCTTTTTGGACTTAGAGCTATTTATAGGGATTGAAAAACAAATCCAGACAAAAACTCACTTTAAATCTGTCTCAACGAACAGTTTCTTACAATATGGTAGCAACCACTATAAAAAATGGTTAGACAATGTACCTAAAAGTTAGTTTCACAGGATTAGGCGCAACTGCTCATTGGACACTGATTTCTCAATACAGGGCAAAGATCTGTCAGAAAAATGTCACGAGAAAGGTTATGATATGACTATAGTGAACCAAGCATTTGTAGATGCCAGTCTTTTTGATCGAGACAAATTATTAGAAAATTCTAAAGTGAAATCAAATAAAATGTATAAACCAAGAAATGGAGAAAAAAAGGGGGCATCTACACCAAAGTTCATTACCCAATAAAACCAATCTGCACATCAAATCAGAAATGTTCTGAATAGTCATTGGAACATTTTGTGTAATGATCCTGTAATTGGTCATTCATTGCCAAAATATGCTCCTGTGATTTTTAGGAAAGCAAGAAGTGTAAAGACACTGATAGCTCCAAGTAAATTAAAAACCAAAACAAATAGGATATCTGATTCGATCAAAGAAGTAGGGAATGTTGGGTGCGGAAGAGGCAGGTGTCTCACTTGTAGACACTCGATAAAAACAAATAAATTTACATCATATTCAAATGGCACCACATATGAAGTAACAGACTATATTAACTGTTTAACTGAATACGTTGTATATCTTATTTCATGTGAGTGTGGCCTGCAATATATTGGCCGCACATCGAGGGCTCTGAGTACACGATTCTTGGAGCATCGAAGAAACGTTATTCATGGGTGCCAAACACACAGCCTCTCCCGCCATTTTTGTAATAAACATCTAAAAACTAACCATTTTTTATAATGGTTGCTACCATATTGTAAGTAACTGTTCGTTGAGCCAGATTTAAAGTGTGTTTTTGTCAGGATTTTTTTTTCAATCCCTATAAAAAGCTCTAAATCCAAAAAGATAATGGTGTCTGGATGTACATGATAAGTGAACTTCAGACCCATCTGGTTATCGTTGAAGGATGTCAGAATCTCCTCCAGAATTTCCCTCTCACCATCCCAAATCATAAGAATATCATCTATGAAATGACCATAGAAGACCAGACCACCCCCCAGTCGGGCGTTTTCCCACACATGGGTATTCTCCCACAATCCCATGTAGAGATTAGCATAACTGGGGGCAAATCTGGTCCCCATAGCCATCCCACAGATTTGTAAGTAATATGTGTCTTCAAATAAAAAATAATTGTGATTTAAAATAAACTTAATGGGCTTCATGCAGAGAGCAGCGCTATTTAAAATTGGAGAGGGGAATAAAAAGTAGGTTTAATGGAGAGTTTTATTCTCCATATGCAGAAATGGGTGAAATCCGCTATTTTTAGCATGACTGCATGTGGAGAATTGTAAATGAGGAGATGCGCGCAGCTGAAAGGGAAAAAAAAAAAATCGCGCATTTTTTTTCCCCTATAGCCGGCGAGCTCCTGCTTCTTGCCAACTTTAGTTAAAACCAGAGACATAACATAAAACACAGACAAAGCTCAGTTTTTAGCACATCTAGTGAGACTCATACACGGTACAGTGCCTAAATAGTTGGCAGAGAAAATTGAAGAAAATCGCGCCAAAAACAGCCGCTAGATGGCGAGCGCGCCTTTCTGAATTCGGATATTTTTCAGACTGGCGAGATGTAGTTTCTCGCCAGCCGCGCAGCGAGATTTTCAAATAGAAAAAAAAATGGCGCGTTTTTCCTACCTCTCCATTTTCAGCTGTTTTTTGTGCGATTTTCTCCGGAAAATGGCGAGATTTTAAATAGCGCTGCTCTCTGCATGAGGCCCAATATATGCTAAAAGAAAAATCCTTTGTGAAGAGTGCAATTCTTTATCTAACTCTAAATAGTGATTGATTGCCTGGATACCTTTTAAGTGATCTATACATGTGTAAAGTGAAGAAACATCACACGTTACCCAGTGAAAGGTATCCTTCCATATAATATCGGAGGTGGAATCGATAACGTGCAGCGTGTCCCGTATGTGTGAACGTAATTCATTGACATATGGTTGTAAATAGTAGTCAACATATTGGGACACATTCGACGTCATCGACCCCACCCCCGATATTATAGGCCTCCCTGGTGGATTAAAGGTGTCTTTGTGCAATTTAGGAATGTGATAAAATATAGGTGTTCTAGGGTGTTTTATATATAAAAACTTGTGTTCTAATTTAGAAATAATCCCTTTAGTGAATGCATCCTGGAGGAGATTCCGAAACTCCAACTGATAACTCTCAGATGGGTCCCCATTAAGAATCTCATAAGAAATGGAATCGTGCAGAAGACGGTATGCTTCAGTTAAATAATCAGCACGGTCCTGTAAGACAATTGCCCCACCTTTATCTGCCTGACGAACAATTAACTCATTATTATTTTTAATATTTGTCAATGCTAGATTTTCTTCTTTAGGCAAGTTTTTCTGTTTTAGTTCCACATTACTTAGACACAACTGCTCAAGGTCCCTGAGAACTACTGTATAGAACGTGTCAATGAAATTTCCTTTTGATTGGTACGGAAAGTAAACTGATTTTGGGACAAATGGAGAAGATCTATATTTTAATAAATTTTCAGGATCAATTCTAGTTGAACCTGAACCATGACATGTCAACATCTTCTTCATGTAATGTTAGGTCTAGCAAGGGATTTTCATTAAGTACATAATTTTCAACTGCTATCCTTTTTAATAGGGGATCCATCAAAGTAGATGTTATATTGGATTTAAGTGAACTATTAGATGTATTTCCAACATTATCCGATTCGACCAAAAAGGAGGTAAGGGCATTGATACATTCTAGCTCCTGCATATTGAAATCTAAATTTTGGATGCGGAAGGGGCAGATGTCTCACTTGTAGACACTTGGTAAAAACAAATAAATTTACATCATACTCAAATGGCACCTCATATGAAGTAACAGACTATATTAATTGTCTAACTGAATACGTTGTATATCTTATTTCATGTGAGTGTGGCCTGCAATATATTGGCCGCACATCGAGGGATCTGATTACACGGTTCTTGGAGCACCGAAGAAACGTTATTCACGGGTGTCAAACACATAGCTTCTCCCGCCACATTTGTAATAAACATCTAAAAGATCCAAAATCCCTATCAGTTATGGGCATTGAGTATATTCCCTCTTCATATATGGGGGGAGATCGCTTCCAAAGACTCTGCATGAGGGAAACATATTGGATGTATATTTTGGATACCACCTGCCCAAAGGGACATAACGACCATATTGACATTAGTACCATAGTGTGATCTCTCTTTTATAGGGAGATCCTTCGGAGGTCTGGTTTGAATGCCTAGGCATTATGTGACATTGGGTAGGTTTGATATAATCACCTTATGATCTAATAGATCTGAACCAACTAGGTAAATAATTAAT
>WSYH01005141.1:0-46884 GCA_036426205.1 Ascaphus truei | reverse complement strand
CACCAAGGTTGGAAGTTCCACACTGGTGAGACTTTGTGCGGTATGCACTTGTCAGTGTTGCAGATTGTATGATACACAAATGACAGGGAAAAATAAAATGATAGATATTTTTTTTTAAACGGCAGCTTGAACTGCAGTTTTAAAAATGCCTTTATAGCACGATCCTGCTGCGCTGCGCGATTTCCCAAAGCAGGATAACACTGCAGTATCGCGCTAAAAAGGAATTTTTCAACCAATCACAGTCAGGTTACATAGTAGATGAGGTTGTAAAAAAGACACATGCCCATCAAGTTCAACCTATGCTAAATTTAGACAACAGATACTTTATCCTATACTATACTTACTTATTGATCCAGAGGAAGGCAAACAAAAAACCCTATTAAGGGATATAATTAATTCCTTCCTGAATCCAAGAATTGGAATCGGATTAATCCCTGGATCAACATCCTTCCATGTATACTTATTTGGTATATCCCTGTATACCTTTCCCATCTAAAAGATGTCATCCAAATCCTTTTTTTAGTGAACAAATCTATTGTATCTGCCATCACAGTCTCCATGAGTATGAATTTCACATTTTAAACTGCCCTTACTGTAAAGAACTCTTCCTTTGTTGCTGGTGGAAATTTCATTTCGCTCCAACCTTAATGGATGGCCCTGAGTTCCTAGTACTGCCCGTGGATGAATAGTTCTTTTGAAAGCTCCTGTATTGTCCCCGAATATATTTGTTATCTATTTGTGTATAGAACGCCTCTTTTCAATGTAAATATATACTAATTTGCTAGCCTCTCCCATTAGTTAGATGGTCCATCTGCTTATAATTGGTGGCTCTTCTCTGCACTCTCCTTAGTTCCATAATGTCCTTTCTTATGGATTGGTGCCCAAATTGTACTCCATATTCAAGGTTGGTGGTCTTACTAGTGCTTTGTAAAGGGGCATTAATTGTTTACTTCACTTCCATCCATTGCCCGTTTGATGAAGATAAGATCTTGTTTGCCTTTGCAGCTACTGCATGACATTGGGCACTATGCTAAGCCTGCAGTGATAAAAAAGTCGTACGATCAGCCAAAAAAAGGCAAATGCGCCGTTGTTTGCCAGTCAGTGTGATTCACAAAACAGTGATAAGTGAATTGTACTTAAAAAGCTCACTATTTCTTTTCACAGCTAAAGGCTGGCGTAAAAGTGAGTGAGCCATGCCTAAAAGAATTGTTTACGTTTTTTTTCAGCACAGCATTGATACCAGAGGGTGGCAGGGGCTTCCGGGTGGTCCCCACGGGTGTTCAGTGTTCCAGGGTGGTCACCACGGGTGTCTCCGTGGCTCACAAGGTGGTCCCCACGGGTGTTTTGGGGTCGACGAGAGGTCCCCGTGGATGTCCGGGGGTTTTTCAATGATCTGTGTGTGTCCCCCGGGGTCCGTGGATCTGATCCGCTTAACTGAATCGAAGGAGAATCCATGATTAAATCTAAATTAATCCAAATGGAATAATATCCATCTTCAGAAATTGATAGTATAACCGCAAAACCATTATGAAAGCGTTAATGTAAGGGCAATTCTCCTGTTGATAACAAAGGAAACTACTGGAACACAAATGTTACCTTATGCCACACCATCTTTAGAAACAACAAAGTACTTATTTTCGGATAACCTCACGTCTTTTATGTGTTTAACCCATCTAATGAAAAATAATGACTTTGTAGTTACTCCAATACAATTGTTCACATATAATGTAATACTACATACTATACTACACAGGTATCCTCATTTTAAAATCAAGCTGCGTTATTAGGCTGTCTATTTAAAGGATGCCAAGGATACACACTTTCAGACAAAATGGATGTCATAGCCAATTTAGGTTTGGCGGCATTCTATGGAGGAAGAGCTTCAACAAGAATTGATGACATCGAGAGAGAGAGGAGAGCAATCAGAAGAGGGGTGAGCGAGGAGAGCAAGGAGAGCAAGGGAGCTTCTGGGATATAGTTCCCAGTTTTCTATGTGCACTGACTAGACGGGCTAGGGATTATATACATTTTCCTAGTGATCTGACAGGAACTGAAGACTGCAGTTTATAATGTAGCATGGCTACCCAATGTGATGGGTGCTTAGATTGCACACATGTTGCGTTTACACCTGATACTGCAAGTGAGATGTGTTTTCTGTAACAGAAAACATTTCCACTTGCTTAATGTGTGTTAGTAATCCGTGATGGTAGGTTCACCCACACCTCGCAGGGCAAGAATACCAACAACCCCGTGATCAAGTACCTCGCCGAAACCCATCTCTCACTGGACGTCCCGCGGAGAGGCTGGCGCTCGATGGTCCCCAACTCAGGTCCCGTCGCCGTGAATGTCATCGCTGGCACGCAGGCGATGGACTGTGCGAATTGGTTAGCGCACACAGGTAAACAGAGCCTGGGTTCTCTGTATCCACACCACGACCGCGTCAGACTCCTTCCCCACCTATCACGAACTACTTACTGCTGAGTCCTCTACCCATGCAGGCTTCTTATTGGCGTCTGTATATATATGCTCAGTCAGCCCCTTGGCAAGATGGCTGAGTATAAGACTTCATTCCGTGCGAGTGCTTATGCAATCCCTGCTCTTGTTTTGTACCTTGCATCCTAGTTCCGTTTTTTTCTCTGTGTCTGACCTTGGCTAGCATCTGGACTCCTTACGTCTCCCTCCTGACCCCGCATCCGTACCTACGACCATCCCACACCTCTCGCCATTTCGACCACAGCAAGTACCTACGCACGCTCTGCATTCTCTCTCCAACCCCGACAACGCAGAGTACCTATGAAGATTCCCGACTTCTCCAACCCGGACTGGCTACCCCACTACAATTACACTCTGACTTGCTCTCGCGACTGGAGGTTGGTGTCTTCACACAATCCCCAACTTGGCCTCGCGGTGGTGGTTGGTTTGGGGCATGAGTCCCAATCACGTGCTCAATCAAATCTGAACCTTTAAACAGTAATCAATATAAGTGCCATATCATGGTAACAGGAAACTGTATCAGCCAGCAGGTTAGAGTAAGTAATGAGACCCAGTGCTATATAAATGCAGCAAAAAAGACACTCAGTGTAATGGCAGTAGTCACTGTGTCACTGATGAATCAAGGTTAACATACATTGTGTGTATGGAGCTCGGCCATACACAACCCTTGTGCTGCAGCACTATTGCAGGTCATCCAGAATCCCTGTGAGGGAGAAATACTCACAGCAGGCTTGTTCCAATGAGCGTGCAGCACGCTCATATTCATGAGAGGTTGAATCCAAAGACCTGCGGGCACAGCAAATAGGGTAGAGGACCAGCAAGTGTTGTTTAAAAATCCTTTATTGAAACAGCATGGTACAGGGGACACACACTGACGCGTTTCGGACTGGTAATAGTCCTTAGTTATGAGGCTGATCCGCGCCATAATCCCACTGATTTAAAGGGCTAAAGCCGCCCCCCTACGGTCATCGCGCTCCCCGTTTTTGGCGCGACAATCGCTGAATGTGATCTAATTGGCTTGACTCCCAGAATAGAATGACTATCTGCCGTATATATGTTTAAAGGGAGTGCTGAGTGATAATCCCCCTGCGTCATGCGCTACCATTTTGGCTCGCGAAATCGCCACACTATAGCCTCATTGGCTGAGACTTCCAAGCCAATAGGAAACGCTGACTGCCCTAGGTATGCCTGAGGATAAGGGGAATGACGCGCATCTAGCTTCAGCGCCCAGCCCCTCTGCCGACACGTAACGCGTCGTTGCTAGGCAACGACTATAAACAATAACAAAAGAAACTCAATCCTCTCGGAGATACAGGCTATATGGTCAATGGGGTACCCAGGGAGGCGAGGAAGGAGAGAGGGGGGGAAGGGGGGGAGGTGAGGGAAGGGAAGTGAGGGGGAGGGAAGGGAAAGGAAGGGGGAAGGGGGGGGAAGGGGAAGGGGGGGTAGACTTACAAAAATCATGGGTGGATAACTAAACAGGTTAAAACTAACATAGTAAAAACATATTAAATAAGTACAACAAAAAGAATCACATACAAATACATAATTTAGCGAATCTAAATCTGAAATGGAGGTACATGTATTATTGAGGAGAAAAAGTTGTCAACAATTATTTCATATTAATGTATTCAATTATGTGTTGTTTGTAATTAACTTTTAGTAATGCATAAGTTTTGATCTATGAATAAACATATGTAATAAAAACATATACAATATAATAAAGTATCCTTTGAGACAGTTATTTTTTAGCTGTGTAAACAATAAACTGGTTTCTAAACGAAGGCGAGCAAAATTATTATATGAGAATACAGTGGATATTAGATATCATATTACATGTTATCCAATACATTTGAATAAACGAAAGACTACTCTAATTTTTTAGTGTTTTTATAAATTTTTGACCAAAAACTAGGGCAATTCAGTTAGTAGAATGGGCTCATACATCCCTTTGAGTCAAGTTAGAAAGTTTGAGTCCCAATCTGGTTCATGCCCCTGGGTGCCAATGTCCCAAGGGCATAATCCAGAACATCTCCCTGCGGTTTATGTGATGCTTCTCTATGTCCTCCTCTAGGGTGTATAGATGTTCTCAATGGCACTATATGTAAGAGTTTTTATTGATCCTGAGGGACACGTGTTAAAACGACTGATACCGGGAAGACTTCATCGCTGTTCTTTATACTCCGGAGTTGTTCGTGATTCTAACTTTCAAAGCCCATGGTCCTGCTATATAGCCATTCCACATGCACATTTAAGTAAGTAATTAAAAGTTGGTGTTTGCATGTCATAAATGACTCCAACCGGGTAAACTTGCCCTGTATGGAATCCCTTACTGTTTTTATGTTCACAATATCTGCAAAGATATAATAGGCCACATTTAAAAGAACCCCTTAGGTAGAAGGTTTTGTATTTTGCTTTTGACTCAAACAGACTAGGAGATACATAGTTGCCGATGGTTTTGGGCTTTCTTGAATACCATCTATGTTTTTGTGTGGTATATGGTCCAGATCTGGTATCTAATTTTAGTATTCCCCAATGTTTGTGGAGTATGTGAAATCTGTTCTGCGTTTTTGAGAACGTGTTATGAACGTGGGCACTGGTTGTTGATATCATTATGTGATGTCTTTTTGGGGTTCCTCTTTTTTATGAGGTACTCTCCGATCGGTTCTTTCTAGGGCATAATAATGCACTCTCCAGATCTCTCTCTACATAACCACGATCTCTGAATCTTCTCTTAGATCCTCTGCCTGTGCACAGAAGGATCTCTTGGAACATAGGCGTCTTAACATCAGCAATTGCCCTTTTGTATTCCCTTATAAGCGGTCTTGGGTGGGCACTGTTCGACTCTGAGCAGGGAATTTTTAGAGTTTGTTCTTCCTAAAAATATTAGTCTGTATTTCTGACCCACATCAATATACAAATGTAGGTCTAAGAAGTCAATCTGTGAGTCACTATAACAATGTGTAAATCTAAGTTGTACGATTGGCCTCAAGATATTCAAAGAAAGCGTGCAAAGTGTCATCATCCACCCCATTCCAGAGATAATAATAAGTCGTCAATAAAGCGACGGTAAAAAATAATATTATCTCTCTAAAAGGGTAGTGTCACCAAATATGTAGATAGATTCCAAAATCCCATATATGATTTGCATATGATGGTGCAAATGACGTGCCCATTGCTGTGCCTTGTGACTGTAAATAAAATTGTGAATCAAACATGAAATAATTGTGTTGTAACAAAAACATCACCGAGTCTACAAAAAGTGTTTTGTGCCAAATTTAAATTAGAATGATTAAGAAAGTGACTGATTGCTCTCGTGCCAAGTGTGATCATAATCGTGTATAAAGAGGTACATCGAGTGTAACCAAGTGAACCATTGAGCCATTGAATTCTTTGAATATCTTGAAGCAAATCCGCGAGTCCCTCAGATAGGCAGGTAATGTTTTTCCAAAGTTTGAGAAATAATCAACGTACTAGATAGACCATCCCAAAGATCCAATGGTAGATATAATTGGTCTGCGGAGGACAAACTAGGTTTGTGGTATCTTGGGAGATGGTGAAAAATGGCACAGTTGGAAATGGGTTGTATAGGTATGCCTGACTCACGACTATTGAGATCTCCTAATTCCCTGCCCAGATCAAACAATTCACGAATCTCTGCTAGATATGATCGTGTAGGATCTTTATCCAACTTACAATATGCCTGTGTATTAGACAGCTGTCGCTCGCGGTCGCTCCCTGTTTGTGGTTAGCACTCCATCACAGTATGCTCAGCCCCACAAATGGACCCAGCTGAGGTGGGGCGAGTCTTGAAAACACCCACACCAGCATATTTTCCAAGTTAGAGAAATATCTAGAACAAAACAATCAATGCATGTGAGCTGCTGCAACAGGTCGTCCAATCTCTCACTGACCGGACACAATGCCTCTTCTTACCCCTGGTTTCTTCCAGGATGTCTGTCCCTGTCCTCACCCCGGTATCCATAAACCACGACTTCTGAACCATGACTTGCCTACACCTAATCACTGTGGTTGGCAACCCTAAGGGTGCCTGTAAGGAATCCGCTCCACGGTTTACTGGTTGCCTTACCTTGCAGACTGGTGCAGTTGGAACAGCTCTCCTGAGGTTTTCTGCAGCCTGGATTCACTCACCAAAGCAATACACACTTCCCTCTGGTATCTACTGCAGCTGTTGCAGCACTTTCACTGCAACCTAGACTTGCATTCATTCATTGGAGCAGTAACCTTCACAACCCCCCTGGGGATTGGCCCTGGCCTTTAAGTATTGTCTCCCATAATGCTCCTGCCGAGCATAGTCCTAACTGGATGTCTATGTTTTGCCCAAGCCCTCGCCTTGTTCTCCTATGCTGATACCAGGTTCGCCCTGTGTCCTTCAGCTCCTTCAAGCCGCTGTTCTCCTATGCTGATACCAGTTCCGCCTGGCTCCTTCAGCTCCCTTCAAGCCGCTTGTTTTCCTATGCTGATACGGAGGTTCCGCCCTGGCTCCTTCAGCTTCCTTTCAAGCTCGCTTGTTTTCTCCTGCGCTGAAGCAAAGGTATGCCCTATGTCTTCAGCTTCCTGCTTTTCCTGCACTGAGGCAACAAAGGTATCCCCCACGCCCTTCAGTCTCCTGATTCCTGCACTGTAGCGGAGGTTTCCCTATGATCTTCAGCTTCCTGGTTCCTGGGGCCTACTCTTCCCTAATCTAGAGAGGTCGTGTCCTGGTTCCTGCGCTGTTACAGAGGATTCCCCAGTTGCTCAGGACTCTTCGCTGTAGCACTGGTGCACCTGTGCAGTAAAGCGGTGTCCTATTCTGGTCTGCTACCATCTCCTGTGACCGTAACCAGGGCCATGGTCGTCGCTCGCGCAGAGGCCAACCCCGCGCCCTCTAAGCTGAAGCGAGGCTCTCCTGACTACCTGTTGCCGAACTCTGCTGAACTATGTTTATCTCTGATATCTGTTCCTGACCCTGGCCCTGGTACAACGACGACGCTGTCTTCTCCTTCCTGATCCTGCTACGTTTGACAACGAACTGCGAAATCGGATCAGCCTGCGCGGTCTCAGTCGGTTGCTTTTACAACCCAGCACCTCAGCCTACGCGGTCCACCCTGGTTGTGGCGAGCGAACCCGACAGTATGCTCGGCCTCAAAACTCGGACCGCCCTGTGGTGAGGGTTGGTAAGTTTCTGTCTGAAAGCCTGTCCCAGCCTGTAAACCAGTCCCAGTGTGATACCAGTTTTCTATGTGAGATAATATACCCGATTGAAGATCTGATTGTGTTTGTAGGTTTAACCCCTTTGCAAACAAATGCCGTATGATCTCATGATGAAGGTTTACCGCCTTCCGGGACTTAAACAATCGCTGGCCGCTTTATTTGCTTTCCTGGTTACCCTTTAACCTTGGGGAAAATGTGTACCCTTTAGAATTGGACGACGCCAAAGGAACTCCTCTTCCCTGGCCTTGTCTTTAGCATTTAATAGCCACTAGAGGACCCTCTCCTCATGTTGGCTGATGCCCAAAAACACTCCATATCCTTTCCATGACATTGGACATTTGCATAAAGGAACAGGATCTCCCCTCGCCAGCTTCGCTGCCGCTTGGCTGTATCCCTGGTCTACCACAGATCCTTGCCCGAGTGTATGGCCGGGTTCCCTGACACCAATATAGTTTTCATTAATCCCTGCCATCAGTCCTGTGAGGTCCCCCTGGAGATACATATGTTGCTCTACCCAGCACTAATGTTCTAGGATCAGAGAATAAGTTTCATTAGTTCTCCTATTTCTACTCAGAAGACCTTTCTCTAGTCTTGAGGGTTTTCCAGCTTTAAAACCCCTGCCGAGCAGTCCTGTGAGGTTCCCCTGGAGAATACATATGTTTACACTAGCCAACACAAGGTTCTGCTATCGAGAATAAGTCCCTTTGTTCCCCTATTTCTAACCTCCGAATCTGTACTTCCAGCTCTTGATGGGTTTTCCAGCTTTAAAACCCTGCTAGGCAGTCCTGTGCGCTTTCCCGCTCAGAGAAAGATCCCTAAATTTCTGTTACCAGGGTCCATTTCTGATTAACACCCCTGTGGGCAGCGTCTCTGAGTTATTTGGTATATCCCTGTTCTCTGTCGCAATGGTCACCACCTAGCTCCAGAGGAGAGATTCCTTGGTCTCTCCCTAATAAAGAAAAAGATTACCTATGATTTTACTCTCAGGACATTGTACTGCATTAACTCCCTGGTAAATCCTTGCTGCCTCCAAATTAATAGCCTTTTCGTTTGAGGCCTCAGAGAATGAGTCCACAAGTCGACGCAGAGGTTGCAATTATGGGTTCCAAACCGTACGGAGTCCTTAGATATCTTTGCTATCAATCCCTGCTTCAGCTCAATTTCGCAGTTTCGTCTCCGGAGTTGGACTCTGAGCTGAAGTTTGGTTCCGATAAAAAAAGTAATGTATTCAGGATCAGGTTTTCCCTAAGCTTGGTCGTCCAGAGTTCCTTATCCGCGGTGTTCGCTGAACCCCGCCTGTCCCCACCTAGCGTGACCCTGCTTCAGCGCATAGTTCCCAAACATTTGGAGTCTGCAGTAATTTCTGGTTTCCCGACATGCCTCTTACCCAATACTACTTCAGAGACAGTACAGTTATATTAAACCCCGTGTACTGTCTGAAGTTCTCTACTCGTTTAAGCTTAGGGTTAAAAGCAACAGAGTCTGTATGTCCCTCCTGGGTTTCATATTGTTCCCAGAAGTTTTGCTACTTGCTGCTTTACTTGTGCCTTTGGCACCCTATACTGCCCTGCCTATGACGACCTCTTACTTCTCTTGATTGCATATATATTGATGCGGAACACCTGTTTTCCCTGCCTGTTGCCCTTTCTGCTATGCTCCATGCTTGACCTGCTCCTAACTTGACATGTCTGTCATCTGTGCTTCCCCCCCTACATTCTGTCTTCCTCTCCTCCTCTTGCTCTTCCTGTGATGCACATTTTTTTTACCCTCCCCTGATCTTCCCTGTGCCTGCCACCCCTTCTGTTGCCTTTTATGTGCTTCATGTCCTCCTCAGCCCTTAACTCTTTTACTTGCACTTTTTCCTGCTTCGTCTCCTTTGTCCCACTCTGGCCCTACTTTCTCTGCTCTTCATCCACCCCCACTTTGCATATCTTCCTCCCTGGCCTCTGGCCACTGTTTGTCCATTGCCACTTGACCACCTTGTTTTTATGGCATTACTTACCTCCCCTGTTGGTCATGCCTCCTCCCTGCTTATGCCTCTGTCCCATGTCTCCCTGCCATCACTGACACCTGTCCCACCTACCTTTGCCTTCCTGCCTTGCTCTGCCAACTTTGCTCTGCTTCATTGTGCCTCACTTCCCCCCGGGGCCATCCACCCCCTCCCTATCCCCTGCCTCCTCCACCCCCCCCCTCTCTTTGTGGGGGAGGGTTGTCCCTTCTGCCTTTGTTGCCCTGTCCCTGATGCTGCCTTCTCGCCTGCTTCTTGTTTCTGTTGCCACTGCGGCTGTCTGCTTCATCCTCCTTGCTCCCTGCCTTCTCCTTGTTGGCCACTGTGTCTGTGTCTACATGCTCTCTCCACTATCTGTGTCTGACTATGCGTGTGCTTGCTGCCTCTTTGCCTTCTTACCCTTGCCTAAACTCCCACTCCCATTTCTTTGCTATGATGCTTTGCTTACCTAAATTTCTAATTGATATGCACACCTGTGAGATGCTGTGCATGATGTCTTTCTTGTTTTATTTAACTATCTTTCCTTCCTTGCCCTAGTTTTGGGCTTACTGTATTCCCATACTTGCCTTTTCCTCACTATCTGCCCTTCGTGGAATGACTGCATTCGTGTGCCTCAATTCTTGATCTTTCCCCTGCCCTTTGCTTTCTCTGTCTCGCCTAAGACATAAGATGGAGAAACAGGCTACTAACTAATAACACACCTGACCTCACTTTACATGGCTTCTCCATCCCAGTTTCCCAATCACAGTCCTTAGTGTGTAACGATTTGAGCCCTCACTTGCGGTGTGCCTGCACTACATAGGGTTACTCATCTTGAGCCGGTTTGATGCTCCTTACCCTGCTTCTGTGGGCCCCTCCTGGCTCGCACCCCAGGCCCCCCTGCCTCCCTCCACCTTTTGTCCTTCCCTGCCATTTCCCTCTTCTCAGATTGCTCTTGCTCCCTCAACCCTCCCCTCTCTCCTCTGCTGCTCCCCTTTGACTTTGACTCCCTTACGGTGGTGGACTGTGAAATCAACGACCTGCTCTGTTTTGCCAAGTGCCTCTCAATCTACATCTCCATGGCCTGCCCCCTCTTGCCTCTGCTTCCTCCTTTCCTTTGTCTGACCTTTCTCGCTGGTTGCTGTGACTTGCCCTTTTTTTGTGCTGCCTCTTCCCTGTGTCCTCTGCCGCTGCCCTGCTCCCGGTGCTTCTCCCCACTGTATCTCTGCCTCTTCCTCTATGCATCCCTTCTTGTTGCTCCCGCCTCACTGTGGCTTACCATGTTGCTTGCTGCCATCCTCTTTTTTTTTTTTTTTTTTCTCCCCTGCCGGCGCCTTGACTACTCCCTCTCCACTCTCCTCACCAATGCTTGCAGTTCCTATAGCCATCTTTTTTTTCTTGTGCCTTCTGGCTGTCGTCTACCTGATGCTGTCACCCATCTTTCTGCTGCTCTGCACTTTCCCTCTGCAGTGCTGTGGCTTTTTTTTATTCTTGCCTTTGTCCTCTCCCCCCTTCCTATTTTTTTTTTTTTTGTTTTTCGCTCGCTCGCTCTCTTGGCCCTCTGTGTCCGGCATCTGTCTGCTCTGGCCTCCTTCCTTTCTTTGGTTCCTCTGCTGCCTGAAACATCCTGCTTCTGCCTTGCCATCCTGCCCTGTGATTTATCTTGGCCCTGTCCACTCCCCAGCTGTGCTGACTTCAGCTTATCTCTTTTGGCTAGCTGCGCTTGTGTTGTGGGCATCTGATTCTGCTCCCGCCTCTTCTTGTGCCCTTGCTGCTTGTTGATCTCATCTGTTATCTGACTCCCACATCCCTGCTGTCCTCCTGCTTTTGTTCCTTGCTTTCCCCGCCTTGGATCTGTTGGTGACCTGCCTCTTTGCATGCTGTCTTCTTCTGCTGCTGTTCTCCCGCCTCCCTGCCTGTGTCTCTTCTGCCGTCCTGTCTGGCTCTTTTGCTCCTGCACCCTCACTCCTGCTTGCTCCTCTGCCGCGCTGCCTCGGCCGTTCCCCCCGCTGCATCCCTTCGCACCATGCTTTTCTCTCCATACCTCCTGTTGCTTTTCGACTGACTTACCTTGCGCTGTGCCCTGCTGTAAAATCCTATCCTCCTGTGATTTTGCTTCCTGCTGCTTCCTCTTTTGGGGGGGGATCCGCCTCTTGCTGGCTCTGGGCTCTTAGGCTGCCTGTGCCTCTGACTGTTGCCCTGCTCATACCAGCCCGCCCTCCCACGCTACGTGCAGTTTCTTGCTGTGCTCTTTGTCTTTGCTGCCTTGCCGTTGTTCCGGTCGCGGCTTCTTTAGATGCCTTTCTTCCCCTTGTGCTGACAATTTCTTCCTCCCCTTTTCTATGTCTGACCTCCTATGCTTGCCCCTTGGCCTTTTGTGGTCCTTGGCTCCTCTTGCTGGTGTGCCCTCTGCTGCATGTCTGCTTGACCTTGCAGTCCCTGCTTCTCTGCCTTCTGCCCCCTGACCTCCCTTTCTGCCGCTGCCTTTCCCCCCTTTTCCACTCTCTGACCCCTCCTGCCTGTTCCTAACACTCGGACCATTTCTTCCGTGCTGTGCTTACTCCTGCCTTCCCCTTCCTCTGCTTTCCTTATCCCTACTGCCTCTCCTCCTACCAATTCCCTTGCCCCTCTCTCCCTGTCTGCCTTGTTGCTTTCTGGCTTATGCTATCTTGCCCTGCCATCTTTTTTGCTGTTATGCTTCCATCCCCTCTTTGCCATTCACCTGCTTGATGATTGCACTTTCTGGGCTGTTATTCCTTTCCTGGAATCTTGCTTCCTCTCTTGCCTCTCCATCACCTATCCCGCTGCATGATATGCCTGGGCCCTTGCCGCATCCTGCTTTCTTGTGACTACTCTCTGCGTTTTCCACTTCTGCCCCTTGGGCCTCCTGCGACTTTTTGTTTGTGATTCCCTCCTGGCTGTTTTTTGTTCCTCTCTCCTCCTTTGACTTCTATCTTCTCTCTCTTCTGCGCGGTGTTCCATCTCATGTCTACCTGTCTCTTTTTCTCCTCCTTGCTTTCTCTCATGCCGACTCTCCTGGTCCCCTGTCTGGTCCTTACCTGCTCCCTGCCCCCTGTTCTTGACCTTGGCACTGCTGCTCTGACCTGTGCTTTGTGTGGCGCGTTATTCTTTTGCCTGCCTGCTTGTTTCCTCCCTTAACTTAACTGCTCCTCTCCCCCTGTCTCTTCTGACTGCTGGCCTGCTTCTGCCTCCTGCTTCTTTGACGTGGTGCCCCTGTCGGCTCTCTGCTTTTGTCTCTCTCTTGGCCCCCTGCGCCTGTTCCCTGCCTCATCCAAATGCTCGTCTGGCGATTCGCTGACTCCTGCTCCCTCTGTTCCTTTCCCTGCCTCATTATCCTGCCCCTGGCCCCCTCTGTGGTTACTCTCCGACCCTGCCCTGTGACGCACGGTTGGTTTCTCCAAAGTGACGCTTATTTCATATAGATAGTGAAAAAGTTGCACACTGGTTCCCTTTTCGTGAATTAGTTTTCCTTACAAGTTTAGACTCTGAGACCGGAATCTATTTCTCCTTTTGATTCTGAAGCTATTCCTACAAGGAGTATCCTGATGATTGGGGGGGTCCCCTGATTTCTCTTGTCCAGGCTAATTCTCCAGGGAGCAGCAGATCTGTGTCACTCGCCTTAGTACTGTCTGAGTCCATGCAGATATACAGTCTGGGGTTTCAATTTGAGCTATTTAGCTGTCCTGCCTGTGCATGCACACCCAGTCCCATCAGTACTGTGTCTAAATATGCCTCCAGAACAACGGGTTACTCTGGGGGTGAAATATAAACTCTGTTTAAAGGGTAATTTTTCTGCTCACATTGCCCGAATCTAGAACTCAGACTAAATGTGTGTCTATGCACTTATCAATACATCTGATTTTCTTAATCAATACCCGACGACCCCACTATCTGGTTTAGGATCGTGATCAGAGGACTTTTGCACTAGGAACACACCAATTCATGTTTTTTCCAGGTCTAGGTACCCCTGTGTGTTAGGGCCTTGCAGTTTCGGAAAGACTCCTTGTACTCCTAGGTCGCTCATCATTAAAGTGTTTCATATTCATACGTTGCTGCTGTTGTCTCAGGGGCGCGTGGTCACTGAGGTGTACAGACTTCAGCTTCTGAGTGTTAGCTTCGCCTCCCCCACACTACCCTGGCCTATGCCTTTTTCTCAAGCCTACTGATTTTTGACAGACCCAAGGATATTGCCTGATTCATTGAACCATATTCATATCCAATGAATAGATCACCAGTATTTGCGAGAGTCTACTGTTTGTTTGCTTCTACTGCTCTACTGCTCAAAAACCATGGTTTTGTCCCTCGGAATTTCGGTCTTTGCCCCTTTATTCTCTCAGTGGAAATACTCTGTTTACACGTTGTCCCAAGATTTTCGGTCCCGATTTGCCTGGTTTACTGCTGCCTTGTCAACCTCTCCTACCAAACGACGGGGGGAGTGCTTCCACACCAGCCTAATACCCTTACACCAATTACCTGGGAGCCTTTCTATGATGAAAAATCCCTGCCAAATTCCAACATGCAGTGGTCAGCCAAGATCTTTTTCTTTACAAGTTCCCTGCCTGGTGTATGTCGATCACAATCGGAGCCGTGCTGATCCTAGATTACAGGTTCCTTATTAAGACGGACTTGGGCTTTCAGTGAGGGTTCTTCTACCGTTTGTTCTCCGGAATCTCTCTGGTTTTCACAGCCCTGGATTTTCCAAGACATTTGCGAGGCGAGCCTGTACACAGGTGTTTTCTTCCTCAATCTCAATCCATAGAACTGTACTCACCAAGAACTGCTCGGTTTAACGGATGCCTCTCCTAAATGAATTTAGGAACAATCAATGTCCCCAAGGCCCTGGATGGTCCAGTCTGTGTTTCCACGTTCTCACCTGGGGGGGTGGGGGATACACTAAGGACTACTCATGAGTCTCCTGAGAGCAGACTCTACCCAATCCCTAGACGTTCAGCAACAATTCCCGGTCCTCCAACGCTATGAGTGTCATGTTCAACCCGGAAGATCTCGCGTGAAGGGGGGGGGGTACTGTAAGGAATCCTGCTCCCGGTTTTACTGGTGTATCCTTACTGCAGACGGTGCAAGTTCTGGAACAGCTCCCTGGGTTTTCTTTCGCAGCCTGGCATTCACTCACCAAAAGCAATACAACTACTCCCTCTGGTATCTACTGCCAAATGTGCAAGCGTGAGCTTTCACTGCAACCTAACCCATTGCATATTATTGGATGATCAGTACACTTCACAACACCCCCTACCGGGGATTGCCCTCTGGCTTAAAGTATTGTCTTCCATAATGCTCCCTGCCCGAGATGAGTCCTAATGGAGTCTACTGTTCTGAGCACTGCTTGTTATCCTATGCTGAACCCTCAGCTGGTTCGTCCCCTGACGTCGACCTTTCCACGGTCCTTAGCCTTCAAGCCGCTTGTTCTCGCTATGCTGATTAACCAGGTTTCCGCCCTGCGTCCTTCAGCTCCTTCAAGACGCTTGTTCTCCTATGATGATACAGAGTTCTGCCCGCGTCCCTTCAGGCTCTTTTCAAGCTCCAGCTTGTTCTCCGGCGCTGAAGCAAATACGGCGGATCCCCTATGTCTTAAGCTTCAGCTTTCCGTGCACTGAGGCAAAGGTATCCCACACGCCATTCAGTCTCTGATTACTGAAAGGAGCGGAGGTTTCCTATGGATCTTCCGCCTTCCTGGTTCCTGGGGCCTACTCTTCCCTTAATATAGAGAGGTCGCGTCCTGGTTCCTGTGGCTGTTACAGAGCGATCCCGCCAGCCGATCACGGGACTCGTGCGGCTGTAGCACTGGATGGTGCACCTGTGCAGTTAAAAGCGGCTGGTACGGGTTGTGTATTCTGGTCTGCCTACCACTATCTCCGACCTGTTGACCAGTACATGGGCCATGGTCGTCGCTCGCGCAGAGGCCAAACCCCGCGCTCTAAGCTGAAGAGCGGCTATCCTGCCTACCTGTTGCGAACTCTTGCCCCTGAAATTTGTTTATCCTGATATCTCCTGTCCTGACCCTGGCTTGTACAACGACGACGCTGTCTTCTCCTTTCCTGATCCTGCTACGTTTGACAACGAACTGCGCAATCCGGATCAGCCTGCGCGGTCTCAGGTCGGTGCTTTTACAACCCCACCTCAGCCTCGCGGTCCGACCCTGGTTTGTGGCGAGCAGAACCCTGACAGTGCCACAGTTTTTTGAATCAATGTTTCATTCAATTTGAGTTAATTCCCTCTTGATTAATCTCTCAAAGGTCTAAGTGGCATATATTATTTTGCTACCTACCGATGATGCTCTGGCCTGGGCCTCACCCATCTGGGAACTGAGATCGGATCTCACCAATGATATCGCACTTTTCACCCGGGAGATCCGCAGAGTGTTCACAATGCCTGGACACAAGGTAATTGCTGCTTCTTCCTTGTTGCAGATCTCCCAGGGTAACCGTTCTGTCGCCCGATATGCCCTCGAGTTCTGCACCATAGCTGCCAGGACCGGATTCGTCCAGGTAGACTTTGATATATTGGGAAGAATGTCTCTAAAAATTTAATTAACGAAATCCTGGAATATGGCAGGAGCGTTGCAAAGACCGATTGGCATAACGAAGTACTCATAATGTCCGTCCCAGGTTTGAATGCCGTCTTCCACTTGTCGCCCTGGTGGATTCTTACCAAATCATAGGCTCCTCATAGATCCAGTTTGGTGAAGATGGTAGACCACTGTAGTCAAAGAGCTCGGAGATCAATGGTTGGGGGTACGGATTCTTGATGGGGATCTTGTTGAGACCTCGATAGTCGATGCAGTGCTGAAGGGATCCGTCTTTTGTTTTTACAAAGAAGAACCCTGCTCCTGCGGGAGATGAGGATTTATGGATGAATCCCTTCTGTAGATTCTCCTGTATATACTCCGTAATGACCTTGGTGTCAGAAAGGGAGAGCGAATAGGAGCATCCTCTGGGGGCACAATGCCAGGCAACAGGTCGATGGGGCAATCAAATGACTGGTGGGGCAGCAATGTCTCAGATTGTGCCTTATCAAAGAGGCCCATACATTCTGTGTAAGCCTCAGGTAGGTGTGTCTTCTCTGTTCTTGGTACAGAAACCCCACATACTTTTTTGGCGGTAACGACACATTTGTTGAAGCAATGTGGACTCCATTGGATAGGTTCTGTGTCAGTCCAGTCAATATGTGGGTTGTGTAGCTGGAGCCAAGGAAAACCAAGGATCACGTCGACTGAAGGGATATGGATGGCATCCAGCTGGATCCTCTCAGTGTGATCCCCTCCTCTCCGTAATTGAAGACAATGGTCTGAAGATACAGGTAGATAAATGCCATTGTAGAGGCCGTCCGTCAATGGCTTCCAGACCAATTGGGCGCTTCTTAAGAATGAGGGGAATTTTGGTTTCTAAGCGAATGTGTGATCGATGAAATTACCCCCTGACCCGGAATCCAGAGGGCCAGTACAGTGGTGTGGAAATTCTCGCTGGTTAACGTAAAAGACTAGAATTCTAGTTTTTGTAGGTGAAGTGGATAATGTTCCCAGTGTGATTCCCCTGTCCCTCACTAGGACTTGACGTTTCCTTATTTCTGGGGACAATTGAGTACCTGATGTCCGGAGTTACCACAGTACAGGCAGAGTTTGGCATTGCATCGGCATTGATTCTCACTGGAGGACAGCTTGTTGCCACAGGGTTGCATTGGTTTCTCGGTATCTGGCGCAGGTGGTTAAGCTGTACCTGTATAGAAACTGTGGGATCTTGGCGTACCTTGCAGGTGCCGAGTTGTTTTGGATCTCCTCTCCTGCAATCGCTGATCCACCTGGATACATAGAACGATGAGTTCTTCGAGAGCAGTGGATCGTTCTTGTGCGGCGAGCTCGTCTTTTAGGGACTCAGAAAGACCTTGCCAGAAGGCAGCTATCAGCGCCTCGCTGGTGTTAGTTATGGACTAACAGGACAGGTTTTAGGATTCCTCTTAGTTCTTCACTTGGTGCAGCGCCTCCATCTCCAGCAGGCCCAAGCAGAACTGAGTGCAATCCCTGCAGGAAAACCCTGCACTGTACTGTAACCACCCCTGATTAACAGCAGTCTCAAGCAGGAGTATAAAACTTTATTCTTCAACAGCACAGCATTACAGCATACCAACATGCACTACTTTCTCTCTCTCTGGTCCCTGGAATCAACCCAATGAGTTTACGGTCCCCAAGGTCTATCCTTAGCTCCCATATCCCCTGGAGGAATATGGGGTAGTTGTTCCCACTCCCCTGAGGAAGGTGATCTCTCCAGCACCTGCACTAAATTTGGATCTGTAGCTCCTTTTGTATACAGGGGAGGGTCCTAGGTCTGATTCCCTGATAGGGCAGCACACAGGCCTTAGGCCCACTTTCCTCCACTCATTTGCGGCACTTCCCGC
Organism: Ascaphus truei; assembly: GCA_036426205.1. NCBI lineage: Eukaryota > Metazoa > Chordata > Amphibia > Anura > Ascaphidae > Ascaphus > Ascaphus truei. The sequence goes on along the minus strand of WSYH01005141.1, from coordinate 28,763 downwards.
TCCCTCTCCCGTTGCTTTACGTGCCGCATGCACCGACAGTTAGGGGGGTTGGACCAGAGTTGGAACTTGTGAGGCATTGACAAGCCTTGCCAGGAGGCAGTTCACCTTCCTCTGCTGCACTCCACCACCCCCCGTAGGTGGGGAGAGCAGGTGCTCGGTGAAACTGCACAGTCAGGCTGCCAGGCCCCCTCAACAGTCACTGTCCCCCCTGCAATCATTGCCCCCACTGAAATCACCGGGGCCCCCTTGCAATCACCTGTTTTTCCCCCTTCAATCAACAGCAATAACCTGCCCTCTCCTGCAATCACCCCCCCCCCCCTGCAATCACCTGCTCCCTTGCAATCACCTGTCTACCCTGCAATCATGAATTGGGGGTTTTTTTTTTTAATATGTTTTGGGGGTATTTTAAAAATATGTATTGGTTCTTTTTTAAAATATGAATTGTTTTTTTTTTATTTACAGTATGCATTGGTTTTGTTTTTTTTTAGATGCGTTGCGTGTTTGTATATATTTGGGGGGGTGGGAAAGGTTATATATATTTTGGGGATGGGGATTTTTTTATATGTATTTGGGGGTGGGATTTTTTTTTGTATTGGGGGTTGGTTTTTATGGTATATATTGTGTGAGGGAATGAGTGAGTTGGGTAATTGATGGAGGGGGGAGAGTGGGGTAATTGATGGAGGGAGGGAGAGAGAGAGGTGAGAAATACACGGGAAGAGGGAGGGAAATAGAGGGGGCCTGCGAGGTGTGAAATGGGGGCGCTCGTGAGGTGTGAAATGGGGCTCACAACACTGCCAATGGGGGGGGGGACTGGTAAGAACTGTAGTCCTGGGCCCCGGTTGTCAATATATTTCATTATATATTTATTACAAACTTTTCATTAACGTATTAAATATTAATGGAAAATAAAATGTTTCTTAAAATGAGTTTTGGGAACAACTCACGCCCCCCCCGCCCCCACACACCTGTTGAGGGGGTTAACACTGTGACAGAGTGATGATGTAGAAAAGGCGCTAAAAACAATACTAGTGCTCACTAAAAATACAGTGAAAGAGATTTACACACTCAATATTTAGTGCCTTTAAGTGACTAAAAATAGTGCAAACATAGAATAATAAAGGTTGTAACCCCCTGCTCAAACCCTCTGGAAGGGACTGTCTTCACTGGTCCCAGATGATCGATATATATTCTCACAACCCAAGGGGAGCATGAGGGAGAAAAACAACAGAAAAAACAGACTAAGTGCAGACAATAAAGTTCAGTGTGAAAAAATATGATGATTATCTTGGCTCTTCTGTGCAGCCTACTCACAAGATAGTAGTAGTGTATGGGCAGTAACAGGTAACAGGGAATCTATGAAGTCTTCTAGACGCAGGCAGGATAATGCTCTCGTTCAGCAATCAAGTAGATTAGGGCATGGAAAAGTAAAGAAAAATCTCCATGGTGCAGATCAAAGGTATACAAAGGATATTTTATAGTAATGCTTAAAAATGCACACTTACAAGAGACGTGTAAAAACAACATTTATTTGTTTTTCACATTGGCTTCTTAGTTTTAATTTGAGGAGCTCTTGTGTAATCTCCTCTCCAGATACTGGGACAAATTAAAAATTGTGGGCAGTGTTGGGAGAGGGTGGGGCTATAGGGGTACTCTCAGAATGAGGTTCATGTTTGTGGTTTGGGTTGCATTTTTTCTAATATGATAGAATGCATTTGCAATGTCAGTGGGATTTGCCAGAGTAATATCCTCCTTTGTGATATTAATTGTTTTATGAGGGTTAGAATGCTGGAATATATTGTTGCTAACCTTCCAAAAGTTTGCTGGGTTTGATGTATTCTGGCAGATTGTCAGAGTAATAATGTGCTTGTGCATATCTTGTTTGCCTTGTGCACATATTCTGCAGGCATCTGTAGTTATTAAGATCCTTGGTAGTGCTGGTTACTTTATACCTTTTCCACAAGGCATCCCTGAAATAGTGGAGCGCTATAAGGTCAGTTGTAACCCACGGAAGGTGGGAACCCCGTACTCTTATTCTGTGTAGTGGAGAATGGGTATCACAGATTTTAAGAACTCGGATTGAAAATAGTCGATCGCAGAATCGGGGTTGGAAATTAAGTTGATTCTGTATCAAGGGCAGTTGGTAAGGTCAGCCAGAAACTGTTGTGGGTTAAAGTTTCTAAATGTTTAAGTGAAGAGAAATTTAGGGCTTGATTGGGTTGTTTAATTTTCCTTACACGGAATTCTATTGCATGGTCACTGAAAATGTCAGATGATTGGATGCCAGAGGATTGGATTCTGCTGGAATTAGAGGAGAGAATTCAGTCTAGCAAGGAATGGTTCTGAGATTTCAGGTTTGTCCATGTGGGTTTGGAAATTAGTTGCGTTAGGTTAAGTGACTTGAATTTTATCTGGATTTTGTAGCTCACTCTTCTCATTCAGAGAGGAAATGGAGCCAAGCCTGTAGAGGGCTTTGGGGGTGGGGGATAGATGCCAGCAATCCGGATGGCCTTAGAAAAGTGGAGGCAGGTTTTGAAAACTAGGATTTCAAAAGAAGGTGGGCTTGGGGGGCAATTTAACAGTGTAAATTGTAAGGTATCTGCAATATAAAATAACACCCCTCCTCCTCTCCTTGACTTATCTTTCCTAGAAATGGAGTATCCCTGTATGGCGATATTTGCATCGAGGGTTTTAGGGGTTAGCCATGTTTCTGTGAGAATGAGGGCTTTGGGTTTATGCATAAGGCACCATGCTCTTAGTTCATCCAGTTTCCTAATGTTAAAGCGGTACTCATTCATCAGTTTTCCCACCTCACATTGACAGAAAATGAGGTAAATGACAGAAGGTAACATGATCTCTAATAGTAATAGACCTGTTAGGCTAAGGCCCCGGTCACGGCGCTCTAATGCGCGCCCGCGCTTTTGGCTGCGCGTTCCGGCGATTCCCCGGTCTGCAGCTCACTGCAGGAGCAGAGACCGGGGGGGCATGGCGGAGGATTGACGGGGGCGCGGCCATGATGTCACCCGGCAGGTTTGCCCTCATTGGCTGAACCGCCGGGGGGCGTGCCTAGCCGCTCGACGCGAGTTCCTGCTCTCATTTCTATTGAGAGCAGGAGTAGCTCTCGCGCGAGCGCTGCAACCCCCCCTCGCAGCGGGCCCGGCGCCATTGCGGGGAGGGCTCTCGTGAGCGCAGCGTCCGCCACAGCGGACGCTGTAGCAGGCAGCGGGGGCAAGGCCTTAGTGTGGATGCTTCAACTGTCTGTGCTTCTATGAGGCCATTTCTGCACGTTGTGCATCCCTTACACCTGTAGCAGCCTTTTTTCAATGAACTGAGACAACAGTAAGGTAAAAGATGAAGATATGTGTCTAGAGGATCACCTTTCATCAGTAGATCACTGAAGTGTTTGTTAAGCCTATATCCAAATAAAGATTTCTGTTAAGTAAAAGGAAGTAGTTTTGTGTCTGTTTCTAATATAGACCAGTGTTGAGATACAGAGGGAGAAAAAGAAAGAGAAAAGTGCAGGTTCACGCAATACTGTAAAACCCTTTACTTATAAAAAGAACAATATAAAAAACCGTAATGCCCTTACAGGAAAAAATATCTTTAAGGCATATATCACCAGTTCAAAGCACGGATGGGTAGTGTAGATGTTCCACAAGTGATTCCAGCATGCATCCGTAGCTGCTGCTGAAGTTGATGCCAGATTAAAGGGAACCTCCTCACTGTGAACTCCAACACACACAGGATTGCCGTGCATCTCTTGAAATAAGCGAGGGTAACCCTGAAAGCGAGGAGGTGGGGGGGTTGGGGATGGAGGGGGAAGTTCTTACTGCTCCCAGATGATCAATGAACATCCAGCCAGTTTGCCTCCTGACATAATGCTTCAATATTTATATGAATGTATCCATGGCCGCCCAACTCATCCACTAGTTTAATATTATCATAAGCAACTGGAGGGCAAAGAACAATAGTGCTAAATCGCTAATGCTCAAAGTGCAAATCTTAATAGACAAGTCACTATAATAATACTATGATATGAAAAAGTGCTGTCATAAACACAACACAACAGGGGGGTTACAACTGTAATCAATATTGAATAATATATACGTGTATAAATGAGGCTGTCTAGGAAAAGGATTGACCGATGCAGGTCAGGAAACCGTAGATACAACAAATGGATTCCAACGCCTCTATAATTAAGTCCTGATATCAAGGTACTGTAGTATGAAAAGATCAAACCGTGCATGTAAGTCCAGTTTGGTAAGATGTGCCTCAGATGACCATGGAGATGCTCTCAAGACATGTGGAAACAAGTACAAAGAGAAATCATAGTGTATACTGCTAACCATGTACAAATACTAGTGGGACATGACAATACAAACATTAAACAGAACAACAATGATGACTAACTACAAAAGACTAACAAACATATACACACTGCAACAAATACTGGAAAGCTAGATATATAACAATTTAATATAAAATATAAAAACAATAAAATATGACTGCATCACACAAGATGCGTGATGCTGGTGTTCATCCAATGGGAAAAATGGAAACCCTACTTACAAGAAGTAGAATATAAACAGGCATCTGATACAATCTCTGTCTGATTCGGTAGGCTGCAGATGATCCGCAATTGCTTCCCTCCAGGACGCCTGTGCAGAGATGGTAATCGTAGATATTCTGGTGCCGCCTGTATACTCTGTGCTGTGAACTTGGAGTGAGCGGGGATGGCTTGAACTGTTTCGCCCATGACGCTCATCCAGTGCATGTGGAATAGCGTGCACATACTGATGAAGCAGCTGTTATTCGAACGGATCTCGCATCAGTTTTCGTGTTGACCGCTGTATTCCATTCGGTATTTCCGCGTTTTGACCCCTATTCATGCCAAGTTTGCGCAATCTGGCACCGGACAGCCACACATGATTGATCTGTTTAATTTAATGGTTTCTTGTTTCTTTGGATGCAATTCTTTGCATATCCGCCATGTGGGAGAAGTTAATGAATTATAATTTGGGTGCTATTCTTTGCGTATCCGCCAGGTGGCAGAAATTAATGAATGTAATGAATTGTATTGAATTGTAATGTGCAATGTGCATGGTACTTTGCTACTTTGTAAGGGTGCAGGTGTTTAAAACAGAATGCACAGGTCTATACTGGTACATACTTACAGTGCCTTATTGTGAATTAACATTGATTTTTCGAAGACGTTATCAAATAAGGCGTTCTTAATAAAAAAGCTTTAAATACTCAATGTGTGCCTTTTTTTTACATTCTTTCCCCGCACAATTGCTGAGTGGACATTATGGCTACACCACAGACGTATAAAAAACCTTACTGTAGTTATGCATTTTTAATATAATCTGCAATTAATGCTGCAGCAGATAAGATGGCGACTGTATCTGAAATATATGAATATTTAATTTCAAACTACGATTTTTACAAGTTTTCACCAGACGTTCATGGGTGGAAGCATGCGATAAGAAAAATCTTAAGTAACGATCAGTGTTTTTTTTCGCATTGCCCCTCCTGCCGGAGAGATTTGTGGGTATTGTGATGTCATGCCAGAATTTCACAGTATGTTTAATCATGGCAATTTCAAAAGAAGAAAGGTCGGTTCTAACCCATATAAGAATCGTCAGTTCCAATCCAGCAATGTGCCGGCAACAGCACCAGCACCGGTCCGACCATCAGTGATAACCTGTGAACAGCAATCCTTTCTACCTGTCCCCACCAGAATACCTGGAAAATTTCAAGCCTGAGCATGATTTCGCATACAGGTACCAGCAAGATTGCATTTACCAGTACCAAAATGATTTTCCGCTTCATCAGCTGTCAACTATGTGTACCAGATCAGCTGTCACCTGTCAACTATAATGCAGACTTGAGGAGTCACAGTGAGTCATCACCACCCGTTTGGAAAAGTTTATAATGAAGGTAAATATACAGTACAGTAATGTACTACACTGTATTACACTATACTGTACTGTACATGACAGTATTACTATAAGTTTGGAGCTGCAGTTCAAGCTGCCATGTGTCAAAACTAAATAAATTTTTAAACAATACTGTACGTACTTTACAGTACTGTACAGTACTGTATGTGCATCAATACAATACTGTATGCGAGTTGAGGGGATGTTTCTCTGTTGAGTACACTTTGAAGAATGATTCGATTGGCCGTCGAAGTACGTGACACTGCTGCAGCTTTATAATGTAGGGAGAGGGTGGGGCTGAAGAGTCAGAGCCAATCCGAAGTTTGTTCTCATTCTACAGACACAGATGTAGGATATTGCTTGAACGGCTGCTTTAATTCCCAATGACGCGACTTGACGCATGCGCAATATCGGCAATAATAGCATATTTGTTTGTTTTTCCCCAGAAAAGAAACTTTGACATCAAGCGGAAAAAGACAAAAGAAGGGATTTGGATGGACCTCCAATATTGCTTTTTTTTTAAAGTTGCTTGCGCATTGTTTGCCAAGTAGGCAAACATTTAGTGACAGTGCTATTTTTATTGATAGAACAATTTTGAGCTTTATAGAAAACCTTATACTGTACAGTATGTTGCTTTTTTTAATATTCAAATCTTTTTTTTACATTGTACAGTACTGTCATCATCACAACTTTTCTTATAAACACCAAAAATAAAAATGTATATCATTTATTCTATACAGTATGTATTATTTATTATTCAATGCTTTCAACTTTTGCAACAGCACTACTGTTTTTCTTTTACTGGTATGCACATACGTGTACAGTACTGTACTGTGCTGTACTGTACAGTGCTGTATGTCTCATTTGGACATTTTTTTAAATAATCGGTAAAAGAAATGCCCTTGCATTACATTACAGTATGTGAAGTGCAATGCTTTGTTGAACTGTTCATAAGAATTTCAGGTCTGCAATATGGGGTCGGTCAAAAAATAAATGTTATTTTTTAATGCATAATACAGTACACAAAATACAGTAGCTCTTGTCTTTCTCTTAGTTATGGCATTGTGAGATGGGGGAAAGTGGAGGGAGAGGGGGCTGCAGCTCTGAAAATACTGTACAGACATGCAAAACAGAAACATAAATAAAAACAGTTTTTTGCACAAACGAATTTCTAAACAGTAACTACTGTACTGAGAGAGGGTGGGAGAGGGGGGTTTGTGTAAGATACAAGCTAGTTTGTACAGTACTGTACATGAACACAGTACTACTGTATAATCTTACACATCCTCCCCCCTTTCCTTTTTTCACTGCTGCAGTTCTGAAAATGAAAAGAAACAATTAATGCAGACATCGTTAGTTTGAGTGCCATACAGTACTTACAGTGCTGTAAAGTACCTGTATCATACTTACCTGTGCCTGATTAACAGAAATTAATGATTAAACAATAACAATACAAAATTTCAAAAGAATCTTTTTAAAACACATTTTTTTTTGCTCAAACGAATTTCTATACAGTAACTACTGAGAGAGGGTAGGAGAGGGTGGTTTGTGTAAGATACAAGCAGGTATGTACAGTACATGAACACCGTACTATAATCTTACACATCCCCCCCTTCCTTATTTCACTGCTGCAGTTCTGAAAATGAAAAGAAACAATTAATGCAGACATCGTTAGTTTGAGTGCCATACAGTACTTACAGTGCTGTAAAGTGCCTGTATCATACTTACCTGTGCCTGATTAACCGAAATAAATTATTAAACAATAACAATACAGTATTTCAAAAGATTTTTTTTAAAAACACATACATTTTTTCACAAATGAATTCATACTTACCTGTGTCTGATTAACAGAAATAAATGATTAAACAATAACAATATTTCAAAACAATAAAAATAAAACAGAAAATGATTAAACAATAAATCAATGTATACATTTTTTTTTGTAAACTTTTGCACACAGTAGAGTTTGGGAAAAGTTGTTAGCAAGAGGAGTGCCACTCCAAGAAGGAGCCCTTGTATGCCTCAACAGGCCATTTATAGTGTCTCTCACAGCTCTCATAACTGTAGGGGTAACATGGAAATAACGCTCCACTTCATTCAAAATGGTCTTTCTTAAATTTGCTGGCAGAGCCTTCTTTCTTTTATTTCCTTCATAATTTACACTGTGGGTCCAAACGCTGTACATCTCAAAACTGATGTGGTGTTTAAATATTGACCGGGCAAATTTATGGGCTACACCAGCACATCCAGTCTTGTATTTCTCCCGGGTGTGCTAGGTCAGGTCAGTCAAGATGATGTCCGGCAGCGTTACAATCCTGGGTGCTGGTGTACTTCTGGCAGCGGGCGAGGGTAGGCCGTTTGGGAGGATGCTTTCCTCATGGTAATGGCCTTACCGGGGTTGTCACCTCGTCCTCAAAGGCATACAGGCACACGTATTCTGCTGACGGATAGGGTGAGCGTGGGGGGCTTGGTGAGGGAAGTGTGAAGGTCACATCATGCAGGCCACACTCCTGCTCCTGCGTCAGATATACAGGTACAGGGACAGGAACTCGCAGGAAAGAATACATCCCCACAATCTTCCTTTCAATCTTCTCCATGTTCCTTTCCATCTTCTCCATGTTCCTTTCCATCTTCTCCATGTTACTTTCCATTTTCTCCATGCGCATATCCATACTCAACATGGTCTCCAAAAGAAGATCAACCTTTTGCTCCATGCTGTAGACATCTGCATAGGTGGGTGGTGGAGGAGGTGACCAGGGGGTTGCCAGGAGAACAGCGTCGAGGATGTTTGGTGGAGCAGGTGACCAGGGGGTTGCCAGGAGAGCAGCCTCAATGATGGGTTGTGGAGCAGGTCGGCAGGGGGTTACCAGGAGAGCAGACTCAATGATGGGTTGTGGAGCAGGTCGGTAGGGGGTTGAGAGGAGAGCAGCCTCAATGATGGGTTGTGGAGCAGGTTGGCAGGGGGTTGACAGGAGGGCAGCCTCAATGATGGGTTGTGGAGCAGGTCAGCAGGAGGTTGACAGGAGAGCAGCAGAGTCGAGGATGGGTTGTGGAGCAGGTGAGCGGGGGGGGGGGGCAAGGAGAGGATCGGGACTCCACTTGACTTGCACTGTGCTAAAGGCACCAAAATTCTTCTTTACATAATAAGGCCCAGGGGTCTTAACTTTTGGTGCCTTCGGAACATTTTATTTATTCTGCTTTGTTTTTCGCTTAGGTTTAGGCTGGGAATCAGCTTCCGCCTTTCGCTTGGCCGGCACGGCAGAAGAAAGCTGCTTTCTGCGTCCATAGAATCGGGGGCGATCCATGGAAACAGAAGGATGAATGCACAATGCAGTATCTGGACAAGAGCAAGTTCAGATAGAGATCAGTGTGTGAGAGTCTATGCACTTTGTCTCACCATTTATTTGAAAAATTTCGCGGGGCATGGACACGAGGTGTTAAAAGTGGGTGTACTGTGTACTAAACCTGTCGAGTGACGTTGAGGCAGATTAAATTAAAGTATAAATACACCATCCATTTTATGTATTCAATGCACATTCAATAAACATCGAATTCACATCGAATTGCACTGTGTGCTCACATTTTTTTTCTAACAGCAGGATTTCAAAAGATCCCAGCTTGGGAATAAAGGATATGTACAAGAATGGACACCGCATTTTACAGATCCAACGCTGGTTACTTGCTTCGGGCTTCGTTTAAAGCACTGTTAGTTATCATGCGCATGGAAAGGCCAAAAACGTCAAAAGAAATCCGACCGTCACTACTGAGTAAGTACAGTACTACTACAGTACAGTAGTACTTATTGTCCTCCATACTGTAACTCTAACAACGTCTTGTACTGTTCTGTATGCCTGTGTTTAACTGTGGTAACTAATAATCCTGCATTTACTGTACACACACACCCACAAAGCATCAACAGTACAGTACTGTAGAAAAAACAGGATATTCAGCGCTTGTGCTGTATGATGGTGTGGATGATCCCTTTGCAGCATGTACATAAAGCGTCTCCCCAGAAACTCTCAAATCTAGGTGAACCCCCCTTAAAAAGGGGGGAGGGCACCCTGAAATACAAGATAATAAAAAATGCACAAATGCGCACCAGGGATTAGTGGAAGGTACCTAGGGAGTTTAAATCTGAGCTATTTAGAGCTTCCTGCCTTTGCATGCACACCCAGTCCCTCAGTACTGTGTCCTAAATAATGGCCTCCAGCAACTGGGTTTACCTGGGGTGAAATTAAACTCCTGTCTTAAAAGGGTAATTTTTTCTTGGCTCACATTGGTCCCGCGAAGTCTATGAACTAATTAATTGGTGTCTATGTCACTTATCAATACATTCGATTTTCTCTAATCTACCCGACGAACCCTCACTATCTGGATTAGGATCCGTGATCAGAGGATTTTGACTAGAACACACCCAATTCATGTCTCTTCCAGGTCCTAGGTACCCCTGTTGTTAGGGCCTTTGCAGTTTCGGAAGACCTCCTTGTACTCCTAGTCGCTCAGTCATTAAAGTGTTTCATATTCATGACTTGCTGCTGTGTGCTTCTCAGGGCGGCGGTGGTCACTGAGTGATACAGACGTCAGCTTCTGAAGTGTTAGCTTCCCTCCCACCCACACCCTGGCTCTGCCTTTTATCTCAAGCTCGATGATTTGCAACCCAAGGACTATTTCCTGTGATTCACTGACAATATTCTATCCACATGAATATATCCCAGTATTAATGGAGATAGCTCTACTGTTTGTTTGCTCTCTCGCTCTACTGCTTAAAACATGGGTTTGTCCCTCGGATTTGCTCGGTGTGCCCCCTTTATTTCCTCGGCAGTTGAAATACGTCTTCTTACAGTGCCCAAGATTGTCGGCTCCCTATCCTGGTTACGTACTTGCTTGTTTCAACCTACTCCATACCAAGGCACCTGGCGGATGCTTCCACAACCAGCCTTACACCTTATAATTACCTGGGAGCCTTCTATGAAGAAAATTCCTCGCAAATTCCAACATGCATGGGTCAGCCAAGACTCTTTTCTGGGTCTAAAGGTTCCTCCTGGGTGTATCTCGACCAATCGAGGCCGCTGACCAGATTCAGGTTCCTTGATTAAAGACTGGCTTTGCTTCAGGGGGGTTCTTAACTCACTCTGCTCCGGAATCTACTCTGGTTCTTCACACTCCCTGGAATTTCCAAGACATTTTGCGAGGAGCCATGTAACCCACAAGGATGTTTTCTTCCATCAATCCACTATCCTAGAACGTACTCCCAAACGAACGCTCGTTAACTGATGTCCCTCTACCTAAAGAAGTTTATGAGGAACCACTCCAATGTCCCCAGCCCCTGGTCCGTCGGTTGCCAACCAGTTCTCACCTGGTGGGTGTGGGGGTACACTAAGGACTAATCATAGAGTCCTCTTGAGCACACTCGTAACACCCAATCCTAGACGTTCAGCCAACAATTCCCGTCCTCCAACTCTCTGAGTGCTCATGTTCAACCCGCGAGATCATCGCGTGAAGGGGTGGGGGGGTACTGTTAAGGCATCCGCTCCACCACGGTTTTACTCCGGTTCGCCTTACTTGCAGACCGTCATGTTCTGGAACACTCTCCTAGTTTTCTTTCTTCGTCAGCCTGGCGACCTTCACCCATCACCACAAAGCAATACACACTCCCCTCTGGTATCTATAATGCTGCAGCCTGTGCAGCCTTTCATCCTGCAACCTAACTTGCATTCATTATTAGGTATCATTAACTTCCACCCCCCCTCCCGGGGATTGTGCCCTCTGGCCTTTAAGTATTGTCTTCCCATAATGCTCCCTGCCGAGCATAGTCCTAACTGGATGTCATACTGTTTTGCCACAACCCTCGCTTGTTCTCCCCTATCGCTGTAACGCAGTTCGCCTCTGCGTACCTTCAGCTTCCTTCAAGCCCATCTTGTTCTCCCTATGCTGATACAAGGTATCCCGCCTGCGCCCTAACAGCTCACTCAGCCCGCTTTTTCTCCTAGCTGAGTACAGAAGTATCTGCCCGCGTCCTCTCAGCTCTCCTTCAGATCCGCTTTGCTCTCCTGCCTGAAGGCAACGTTTCCAACCCCTATGTCCTGCAGCTTCCTGCTTTCCCTGCATCCTGAGGACAAATGTACCCCCCCGCCATTCCAGTTCTCCTGATTCCTGCCACGCCTGTAATGCGCGAGGTTTCCTATGGTCTTTCAGCTTCCTGGTTCCTGGGGCACTACTCTTTCCCTACTGAGAGTGTCTGTCCTGGTTTCCTGTTGCTGTTACAAAAGCAGATGGTCTCCCAGCCGCTCTGACCTCTTGCCGCTTGCACTGGTGCACGCTCAACTGTGCAGTAAGCGAGTGGTGGCTATCTGTCTCGCCTACACTCGTCCTGTGACCATTACAGGGCCATGGATCTCGTCATTCGCGCCGCATAGCCAACCCCGCGCTCCTAAGAGCTGAAGCGGGGCTACTCACTGACTACTGTGTGCCGAACTCTTGCCTGACTATGTGGTGCTTATTCCTTGATTCTCCGGTCCTTACCCGGCTTGTACCAAAGGCGACCGTGTCTTCTCCTTTCCTGATCCTGGCTCTACGTATTGACACAACTGCCCTGCAGCTCCGGATCAGCCTGCTCGCGAGTCTCAGGTCGGCGCTTTTACAACCCACCATCCAGCCTCGACAGTGTCGCCCCTGTTTTGTCGGCGAGTCAGACCCATTACAGTGCCTACAGTTTTTTTTGAATCCATGTTTCACTTCATTTGGAGTTTATTCCCTTCTTGATTAATCTCTCAAGAGTAATCTAAGTGGATATATTAATTTTGCTACCTACCGCATAGATTGCTAATGCTGGCCTGGGGCCTCACCCATCTGAGACTGATGATCGTGCTCCACCAATGATATCGACTCTTGCACACCCTGGGACGCTCCAGAGTGTGTTCACAATAGCCTGGGACACTAAGTAATTGTCTCAATTGTTCTCTTCGCTTCTGTTGCAGACTCTCCCAGGTTAACCGTTCGCTGTGCCCGATATGCCTCGGTTCTGCACCAGTGCTGGCCAGGAACCGGGAAATCTCTCCCGTTAGACTTTGATATAATTGGTAAGAATGTCTCTAAAATTGTAATTAACGGAAGTCCTGAATATGCGAAAGCTCTTGCAAAAGACCCAGATTGTGACAAAGAAGGTACCTCAATTGTCCGTCCCAGGTGATCTTGATGCCGTTTCCCCTTGGTCGCCCTGGTGGAATTCTTACTCAAATCATAGGCTCCTCATAGATCCGTTTTGGTGAAGATGGTAGACCACTGTAGTCAAAATGCTCGGAAGATCATGTGGGGGTACGGATCGTGAAATGGGGATCTTATGCTTGAGTCACCCTCGAATCGATGCAGTGCTGAAGGGCCCTCTTTTGTGTTTTTACAATGAAGACCTGCCTCCTGCGGGACGATGATGATTTATGGATGTAATCCTTCTGTAGATTCACCCTGTATATACCCGTAATGACCTTGGTTTGTCAGAAAGGTGAGAGCGAATTATACAATCCTCTTGGGGCACATGCCAGCAACAGGTCATGTGGTGCAATCAAATGACTGGTGGGCAGCACGTCTCAGATTGTGCACTTATCAAAGAGGCCCATACCCTTTCTGTGAAGCCTCAGGTAGGTGTGTCTTCCTCTGTTTCTTGGTACATAAAGAACCCACATACTTTTTTGGCGTAACGACACATTTGTTGAAGCATGTGGACTCCATGTGATGGTTTCTGTGTCCCAGTCCCAGTCAAATATGTGGGTTGTGGTAGCGGGAGCCAAGCACAAACCAATGATCACGGCTCGACTGTAGGGAGATGGATGGGATCCTAGCTGGACCTCTCAGTGAGGAATCCCCTCCTCTCCTAAATTGAAGACAAATGTCTGAAGATACAGGTAGATACATGCATGTAGAGGCCGTCCGTCATGGCTTCCCAGACAATTGGTGGCGCTTCTTACGATGAGGGCATTTTGGTTTCTAAGCTGAATGTGTGATCGAGTGATTACCCCTCTGACCCCGAATCCAGAGGTGCCAGTACGTGGTTGTGGTAATTCTCGCTGGTTAACGTAAAAGACTAAGAATGCTATTTTTTTAGGTAAGTGGATAGTTTCCCATTGATTCCCCGTCGTCCCTCACTAGAACTTGAAACGTTTCCCTTATTTCTGGGGACCATTGAGTACCTGATGTCCGTAGTTACCACAGTCAGGCAAGTTTTGGCATTGCCATCGGCATTGATTCTCACTGGAGGACAGCTTTGGCTTCACAGGGTTTCATTGGGTATCGCTACTGACAGTGTTTAAACTATGTGACTGTTGGGATGGGACTGGGCTGCCGAGTATTTGGCGTCAGCCTCTTAATCGCCTGTCCACCTGTATACCCTGGCGATGGTACCTTGCCGTGCGAGCAATTGGCTGTTTGTGGCGACTCCTCTCTGTCGCTGACCCTGATCATGAACGTATGTCTCAGAGCACGCTTGCGCGATTAGCAGAATGACGCAGGCCTATCAGCGCCTCGCTGTGTTAGTTTGACTAACAGGACAGGTTTTGGATATCCTCTTAGGTTCTTCACTTGGTGGGGCAGGGGCCCTCCATCTCCAGCAGGCCCAGCAGAACTGAGTGCACATCCCTGCAGAAACCACCCTGCACTGTCTGTCATCCACCCCTGATTAACAGCAGTCTCAAGCAGGACGTATAAACTTTATTCTTCAACAGCACAGCTTACATAGCATACAACAATGCACTGACTTTCTCTCTCTCGGGTCTGTTGGAATCAACCCAATATTTTAGCGGTCCCCAAGTGCTATTCCTTAGCCCATACCCTGAGGATATGGGGTAGTTGTTCCTTCCCACCCCCCTGAGAACGGTGATCTCTCCAGCACCGCACTAAATTTGGATCTGTAGGCTCCGCTTTTGTATACAGGGAGGGTCCTAGCTGATTCACTGATAGGGCAGTCACACAGGCCTTAGGCCCACTTTCCTCCACTCATTTGCGGCCTCCCGCTCCCTCTCGCCCTCCTCTGGGCTTTACTGGCCGCATTGCAACCGACAGTTTAGGGGGGTTACACACGAACTATGGAACTTTGTGAAGGCTTGACACCTTGGCCAGGAGGCCAGTGTCACTCTTCTTCTGCTGCACTTCCACACCCCGTAGGTGGGGAGAGCAGGTGCTCGGTGGAACTGCAAGCACATCAGGCGCCAGCCCTAACCAGCTCCACCACTGTCCCCCCTTAGGCAATCATATGCCCCACTGAAATCTACCGGGCCCCTGCATCCCCTTTTTTTCCCCCTTCAATCACAGCAATACCTGCCCTCTCTGCACTCACCACCCCCTCCCCCCTGCAACTCACCTGCATCCCTTGCAATCACCTGTTCTACCCTGCAATCATGAATTGGGGGTTTTTTTTTTTTAATATGTTTTGGTGGGGTATTTTAAAAATATGTATTGGTTCTTTTTTTAAAACTATGAATTTGGGTTTTTTTTTTTATTTACAGTATGCATTGGTTGTGTTTTTTTTTTAGATGCGTGGCGGTTTGTATATATTGGGGGGTGGGAAAGTTATATATCATTTTGGGGATGGGGATTTTTTTATATGTCTTTTGGGGTGGGTTTTTGTTTGTATTGGGGGTTGGTTTTTATGTCTCATATTGTGTGCGGGCATCGCGTGCACTTGGGTCACTTGATTGAGGGGGGCTGAGGGGTCATTGTGAGGGAGGGAGAGAGAGGTTGAGACAATACACCGGGAAGAGGGAGGGAAAATAGAGGGGGCCTGCGGGTGTGACGGGGCGCCCTCGTCATAGGGTGATGTACTGCCACCACCTGGCCAATGGGGGGGGTTACGGTAAGAACTGTAGTCCTGGGCCCGGTTTGTCAATATCTTCACTTATATATTTATGTCCAACTTTTCATAACGTATTCAACTATTAATGGAAATAAAGTGTTTCTTAAAGATGAGTTTTGGGACAACTCACCGCCCCCTCCTTTCCCGCCCCACACCTCCTAGTGTGAGGGGGGTTAACTACCGGTGACAGAGTGATATGCAGAAAAGGCGCTCAAAAACATACTAGTGCTCATAAAAATCGTGAAAATCCGATTTACACTCTCAATAATTTTTAGTGCCTTTAAGTGACTAAAATATAGTGCAAACATAGAATAATAAAGTTGTAACCCCCTGCTATAATCAACATCTGTAAGGGACTGTCTTCATGGTCCAATGAATCGGATATATTTCTCACAACCCAAGGGATGCATGAGGGAAAAACAACCAGAAAAAACCAGACTAAGTGCAGACAATAAAGTGCAGTGGAAAAAATGATGATGATTGCTTGGCTCTTCTGGGGCACCGCACTCACAAGATAGTACGTAGTGTATGGGCAGTACAGGTAACTAGGATCTATAAGTCTTCTAGACCTTAACCTACGCAGGATACTCTCCGTTCAGGCAATCAAGTAGATTAGGGCATGGAAATAAAGAAAAATCTCCTGGTAGCCTAGATGCCAGGTATCCACAGGCATATTTTATACGTATCTTAAAAATGCACACTTACAAGAGACGTGAAAAACACATTTATTTGTTTTTCACTGTGCTTCTATTTTAATTTGAGGAGCTCTTGTTGTAATCTCCTCTCCCATACTTACTCAATTAAAAATTGTGGGCAAAGTTGTTGGATGAGTTGGGGCTATGGGGTACTCTAATGAGTTCTCATTGTTTGTTGGTTTGGGTTCCATTTTTTCTAATATGAATATAGTATCATTTGCAATGTCTGGGATTTTGCCAGAGTAATATCCTCCTGTTGTATATTTAATTGTTTTATGAGTTAGACATGCTGGATATATGATGTTGCGAACCTCCAAAAGTGTGCTGGGGGGTTTGATGTCTGGCAGAGTGTCGAGTAATAAGGGGCTTTTGCATATCTTGTTGCCTTGTCTAAATATTCTTCAGGCTCTGTAGGTATTAAGAATCCTTGTAGTGCCTGTTACTTTATACCTTCCACAAGGCACCGACCCTGAAATAGTGGAGCGTTATTAAGGTCAGCTTGTAACCCAACGGAAGGTGGGAAACCCCCGACTCTATTGTCTCTGTGTAGTGGGAGATGGGTTATTAAGATTTTAAGAACTCGGTATGAAATAGTCGATCAACGCAGAATCGGGTTGGAAATTAACTTGATTCTGTCACAAGGGTCAAGTGTGTAAGGTCAGCCACGAAACCTGTTTGTGGGTATAAGTTTCTAAAATGTTTTCAGTTGAAGAGACTTTAGGGCTGGAATTGGGTTGTAATTTCCTTACACGGAATTCTATTGCAGGTCACTGAAAATGTCCAGTGATTGGTGCCAGAGGATTGGACTTCTGCTGGAATTAGAGGAGAGATTCAGGCTCTAGCAAGGATGGTTCTGAGATTTCAGGTTTGTATCCTTGTGGGTTTGCGAATTAGTCTGGCGTTAGGTTCAGTGACTTTGAATTATCTGGATTTTGATAAGCTCCTCTCCTCTGCAGGAGAGGAATGGAGCCCAAGCGGCTTAGAGGGCTTTGGGGGTGGTGGGTAAGATGCCAGCAATCGGATGGCCTTAGAAAACTTGTGGCGTTTTTTGAAAACTAGGGATTTCAAGAAGTGGGCCTGTTGGGGGCACTTAACAGGTAATGTAAGGTATCTGCATATAAAATAACCCACCCTCCTTCTCCTTGACTATATCTATTTCCTAAGAATGGAGTTCCCTGTTGATGGCGAGATTGCATCGAGGGTTTTTAGGGTTAGCCATGTGATCCTTCTGTGGATAACTGGGCTTATGGGTTTATGCATAATGCATCCTATCTCTTAGTTTCAATCCAGTTTCCTCATGTTCTAAGCGGTACTCATTCATCAGTTTTTCCCACCTCCACTTGAACAAAATGAGGTAATGACAGAAGGTACATGATCTCTAATAGTAATACCTGTAGCTAAGGCCCCCCGTCACGGCGCCTAATGCGCTCCCACAGACGCTTTTGCTCGCTGCTTCCCGCGATTCCTTCCCGTTCTGCCGCTCCTGCGGCAGCAGATAGGACCGGGTGGGCATGGCGGGGAATTGACGGGGGCGCGGCACGATTTGCACCCGGCCGGTTTGCCCTCATTGGCTGTGAACCGCCGCGGGGCGTGCTAGCCGCTCGACGTCGAGTTCCTGCTCTCATTTCTTGATAGCAGGATAGCTCTCGCGTCGAGCGCTGCAAACACTCCCACCCCTCGCAGCGGCCCGCCGCTTTAGCGGGGAGGCTCGCTCTTTGAGCTGCAGCGTCCGCCCACAGCCGACGCTGCATGGCAGCGGGGCAAGGCCTAGTGGGATGCGTCAATTCAACATGTCTGTGCTTCTATGCGCCATTTCTGCATTGTGATCCCCCTATTACACCTGTAAAGGCATCCTTTTTTCAATGAACTTAGACAACCAGTAAGTAATAGAGAGATATGTGTCTGAGATTTCTACCCTTTCACTCCAGTGATTCACAGAAGTTTTGTTAAGCGTCTATCCCAAATCTACAGATTTCTGTTAAGGTAACAGGAAGTAGTTTTGTGTCTGTTTCTATATAACCAGTGTTGAGATTACAGAGGGAGAAAAAAAAAGAGAAAGTCAGGTTCACCGCAATACTGTTACCCTGTACTTAAACAAGAAAAACATATTCAAAAAACCGTCAAGCCCCTTTACAGCGTAAAACAATTATCTTAAGGCTTATCACCAGTTCACAAGCACGGAGATGGGAGTGTAGATTTCACAGTGTTCCAGCATGCTCGCGAGCTGGCTGCTGAAGTTGATGCCCCATTAAAGGAACCTCCTCACTGTGAACGTCCAACATCACACGGATGCCGTGCATCTCTTGAAATAACGAGTAAAACCTGAAACCGTAGTGTGTGGGGGGGTTGTGGATGGAGGGGGAAGTTCTTACTCTCCTCCGCAGTTGAATGCAACTGAAACATCCAGTCCAGTTTGCCATCCCTGACATATCTTCATATTTATAATAATGTATCCATTGGCCGACCAACTCATCCACTAGTTATAATATTAACATAGCACTGGATGCAAAGACCAATAGTGGCTAAATCGGTAAGCTCAAAGTGGCAAATCGGATAATAGACACAGTCCATATAAGCACGATGATAGTAAAATGCGTCATACAACACACACACACGTGCTGGGTACACGTGTCAAGCAATAGGAATAATAGACGTGGAGTAAAGCTTGGGCGGTCGAACAGATTGTACGATGGCATGCAGGAAAACCGATTGAGACACAAAGTGGCCACAACGCGCTACTGAAAGTAGGCCGTGACTAGCAAGGACGTGAGCACTATGAAAAGATCAAACCTGCATGAAGTCCAGTTGGTAACGCATGTTGCCTCAGATGACCATGGAGATTGCTCTCGACATGTGGAACAAGTACAAAGGAAATCATAGTGTATACTGCAACCAATGTACACAATACTAGTTGGGACCATACAATCACAACATTAAACAAAACACAATGATGACTAACATACAAAAGACTAACAAACATATACAACCTGCCAACAAATACTGGTAAGGCTAATATATACATTTATATAAAATACTAAAAAAATCAAAATATATGACTGCATCACAGAGATGCGTTGCTCGTGTTTATTCCCAATGGGCAAAAATGGAAACCTCTACTTACCAAGAAGTAGAAATCAAAGCATCTGATACCAATCTCTTCTGATTCGGTAGGCTGCGAGAATGCCTCACGCGCTTCGCTCCCTCCAGACCTGCCGCTGTGGCAGAATGGTAAGATGATATTACTGGGCTGCCCTGTATACTCCTGTGTGTGAACTTGGATGAGCGCGTGGATGCTTGAAACTGTTTCGCCCATGACGCTCATCCCAGTGATGTGGAAATACGGCACATACGTGAGGAAGCAGCTGTGTATCGACGGATCTCGCATCAGTTTTGGGGATCGCTGTTTGACCAGCTGGTGGGGTTTACCCTCGGTATTTCCTCCGCGGTTTTTGACCCTATCATGCCAGGTTTCGCACATCTGGCACCGGACATGCCCCATGATTGATCTGTTAATTTAATGGTTTCATTAGTTTCTTTGCGATGCAATTCTTTGTCGGTAGTCCTTCCATGTGGAGAAGTTATATGATTATAATTCTGGTTGCTATTCTTTTGCGTATCCCGTCCGGTGGCGAATTAAATGCAATGAATGAATGGTATTGAATTGTAATTGCAAATGTGCATGGTACTTTGGCTACTTTGTAAGGGTGCAGGTGTTTAAACAGAATCACTGGGCGATACTGGGACATACTACAGTGCTAGTGAAATTAACATTGATTTGTTCGAAGACGTATCAAATAAGGCGTTCTTATAAAAAAGCTTTAAATTACAATGTTGCCTTTTTTTTTATCATTCTTCTTTCCCCGCACCAATTGCTGGTGACATTATGGCTACCCCACCAGACGTATAAAAACCTACTGTAGTTATGCATCTTTTTAATATAAATCTGCCAATTAATGCTGCAGCAGATAGTGGCGACTGTATCTGAAATATATGAATATTTTAATTTCCAAACTACGATTTTTACAGTTTTCTACCAGACGTTCAATGGTGGAAACATGCGATAAGACACAATCTTAAGTAACATCATTGTTTTTTTTTCGCATTGCACCCCTCCTGCCGGAGAGATTCTGCTGGTATTGTGATGTCATGCCACAAAAATAAGTAGTACATCAAAAAAACTACGGCCATTTCCAACATATAACTGGCAAGTCTTCTACCATATGCAAGAAGTTCAGTTCTACCCAGAATCGTCGGTCCGCAATCAGCATCCCAACACCAAACCGGTCCACACATCAGTGATAACCTGTGACAATCCTTTCTACCTTCCCCATCCAAGAAATACCTGGATAATTGCAGCCTGGCATGATTTCGATACAAGGGTACCATAGCAATATTGCATTTACCATACCAAATGATTTATCCCTTCATCAGCTGTCCAAAGATTGTGTACACAGATCAGCTGTCACCTGTCAACTATAAGCAGCGGCCTTGAGGACGTGATCATCACCACCGTTGGAAGGAAGTTTCATAAGAAGGAAATAGTTACTAGTACTAGCTGAATACCTGCTACGTAGACGTAACAATGCAGTATTACTCGAGTGAGGTTTGGGACGACAGATCTTTAGGGCGGCAGAGCTGCCAGTGTCACAACGAAGAATATTTTAAAACAATACTGTCCGTACTTACGACTTCGTAATTAGGGTCAACCAGTATGACGTTAGGGGACAGTGAGGTCACAGCAGTGTAGCAGAGGGGGGCCGCTGGGAGTCGGAAGAATGATTCGATTGGGCCGTCGATTACGTGACACTGCTGCAGCCTTATAATTTAGGGAGAAGGGGGGGCTTCAAGAGTTCCAGCCAATCCGAAGTTTGTTCTCATGTCTACAGACACACCCGATTGTAGGATATTCGCTTGAACGCTGCTTTATTCCCCATGACCGACTTGACGTCACTATTGCGCAATACGGCAATAATACATATTTGTTTGTTTTTTCTTTCCCATTTTCTTCTTCCCAGAAAAGCATTATGACAATCAAGCGGACAAAAGACAAAAGAAGGGATTTGGATGGACCCCAATATTGCTTTTTTTTTATATAAGTTGCTCTGCGCCATTGGTTTGCCAGTAGACAACATTTAGTGACATTGGCTATTTTTATTGGAATAGAACATTTTGGCTGTTATAGAAAACCTATACTGTACAGTAATGTTGCTTTTTTTAATATCAATCTTTATTTTACATTGTTACAGTACTGTCATCACCACCAACAACTTTCTTATCAAACCAACAAAATAAAACATGTATATCTATTTATTCTAACGTATGTTATTATTTATTATCTAAATGCTTTCAACTTTGCCACAGCACTCTGTTTTCTTTTACTGGTAGCACATACGTGTACAGTACGTACTGTGCTGTACTGTCTGCTTTATGTCTTCTTTGGATTTTTTTAAATAATCGTTAAAAGAAATGCCCTTGCATTACATTACAGTAGGTGAAGTGCAATGCTTTGTTGAACTGTTCATAAGAATTTCAGGTCTGCAATATGGGGTCGGTCAAAAAAAAATGTTTTTTTTAATGCATAATACAGTACCAAATCAGTCGCTCTTGTCTTTCTCTTGTTATGGCTTGTGAGATGGGGGAAAGTGGAGGGAGAGGGGGCTGCAGCTCTGAAATACTGTAACAGACATGCAAAACAGAAACATAATAAACAGTTTTTTGCATCACAATAACGAAGTTAAACAGTAACTACGTACTGAGAGAGTGGTGGGGGGTTTGGTGTAACATCCAAGCTAGTTTGCATACTGTACCGCGACACAGTAACTACTGATAATCTTACACATCCTCCCCCCTTTCCTTTTTTTCAATCACTGCTGCAGTTCTGAAAATGAATAAGAACAATTAATGCAGACATCGTTAGTTGAGTGCCAATCAGTACTTACAGTGCTGTAAAGTACCTGTATCACATAACTTACCTGTGCTGTTACAGAAATTAATGATTAAACACTAACAATACAAAATTTCACAAAGAATCTTTTTAAACACATTTTTTTGTTTTTGTTGCTCAAACGAAATTCTATACAGTAACTACTGAGAGAGGGTAGGAGAGGCGTGTGTTTGTGTAAGATACAAGCAGTATGTACGTACATGACACCGTACTATAATCTTACACATCCCCCCCTTCCTTATTTCACTTCACTGCTGCAGTTTCTGAAAATGAAAAGAAACAATTAATGCAGACTTCGTTAGTTTGAGTGCCATAACAGTACTTACAGTCTGTAAGTGCCTGTATCATACTTACCTGTGCCTGATTCACCGAAATAATTATTTAAACAATAACAATACGTAATTTCAAAGATTTTTTTAAAACACATACTTTTTTCACAAATGAATTCATACTTACCTTGTCTGATTAACAAAATAATGATTAACAATACCATTTCAAAACATAAAAATAAACAAATGATTAAACAATAAATCAATGTATACATTTTTTTTGCTAAACTTTTGCACACAGTAAGTTTTGGGAAAAGGTTGTTAGCAAGAGGAGTGCCACTCTCCAAGAAGAGCCCTTGTATCCTCACAGGAGCCATTTATATGTGCTCTCACAGCTCTCATAACTGTAGGGTAACATGGAAATACGCTCCACTTCATTCAAAATGGTCTTTCTTAAATTTGCTGGCAGAGCCTTCTTTCTTTTATTTCCTTCATAATTTACACTGTGGGTCCAAACCTGTTCTCAAACTGATGTGGTGTTTAAATATTGACCGCGGCAAATTTATGGCTACTCACCAGCCACATCAGTCTGTGTATTTCTCCCGGGTGTGCTAGGTCAGGTCAGTCAAGATGATGTCCGGCAGCGTTACCATCCTGGTGCTGGTGTACTTCTGGCAGCGGGCGAGGGTAGGCCAGTTTTTGGGAGGATGCTTTTCCTCATGGTAATGGCCTTACCGGGGTTGTCACCTCGTCCTCAAAGGCATACATGCACGGTATCTTGCTGACGGAATAGTGGTGAGCGTGGGGGGCTTTTGTGAGGGAGGGAAGTGGCACAGACATGCAGGCCCACAACTCCGGCTCCCCTGCGTCATATATACAGGTACCGGGACAGACTCGCAGGAAATAGATACATCCCCACCAACTTTCCTTTCATCTTCTCCATGTTCCTTTCCATCTTCTCCATGTTCCTTTTCCATCTTCTCCATGTTACTTTCCATTTTCTCATGCTCATATCCATACTCACATGGTCTCCAAAAAGATCAACCTTTTGCTCCATGCTGTAGCAATCTGCAGATTGGTGGGGAGGAGGTGACCAGGGGGTGTGCCCAGGAAGCCAGCGTCGAGGATGTTTGGTGGAGGCAGGGTGACCCAGGGGGTTGCCAGGAGAGCAGCCTCAATGTGGGGTTTGTGGGAGCAGTCGTGGACAGGGGGTTACCCCGGCAGCGAGCATCATACGGAATGGATTGTTGTGAGCACATGGTCGGCATGCGGTGGAGACAGGAGAGGCAGCCTCAATGATTGGTTTGGTCGGTCAGGACAGGGGTCAGCGTTGATGTTGAGCAGAGGAGTAGAGGCAGCAGAGTCGAGGATGGGTTGTGAGCAGGTGAGCGGGGGGGGCAGGAAGGATCGGGACTCCACTTGACTTGCACTGTGCTAAGGCACCAAATTCTTCTTTACTAATAAGGCCAGGGTCCTTAACTTTTGGTGCCTTCGGAACATTTATTTATTATCTGCTTTGTTTTCTGCTTAGTTTGGCTGGAATCAGCTTCCGCCTTTCGCTTGGCTGGCACGGCAGAAGAAACGCCTGCTTTCTGCGTCCATAAATCGGGGGCGATTCCATGGAAACGAATAGATTAATGCACATGCAGTATCTGGACAAGAGCAGTTCAGATAGAATATCATGTGTGAGAGTCTATGGCACTTTGTCTCCACCATTTATTTAAAAATTTCGCGGGGCTTGGACCGAGGTGTTAAAGTGGGTGTACTGTGTACTAAACCTGTCTAGTGACTTGAGGCAGATTAAATTAAAGTATAAATACACCATCCATTTTATGTATTCAATGCACATTCAACTAAACTCGAATTCACATCGAATTGCACTGTGTGCTCACATTTTTTTTCTAACAGCAGGATTCAAAAGATCCCAGCTTGGAATAAGGATACGTACAAGAATGGGACACCGCTTTTACAGATCCAAACGCTGGTTACTTTACTTCGGGCTTTCGTTTAAAGCACTGTTAGTTATCTGCCATGGAAGGCCAAAACGTCAAAAGAAATCCGATACCGTCACTACTGAGTACAGTACAGTACTACTACAGTACAGTAGTACATTATTGTCCTCCATCTGTAACTCTAACAAGTCTTGTACGTGTTCTGTATGCCTGTGTTTAAACTGTGGTAACTAATAATCCTGCTTTAATGTACACACACACCCACAAGCATCAACCAGTACAGGTACTGTAGAAAAAACGGATATTCAGCGCTTGTGCTTTATGATGGTGGGATGATCCCTTTGCAGCATGTACATAAGCGTCTCCCCAGAAATACTCTCAATCTACGTAGTGACCCCCCTTAAAAGGGGGAGGGCACCCTGAAATACAAGATAATAAAAAATGCACAAATGCCGCACCAGGGATTAGTGGAAGGTATTTTATTAAAAATACACACAACTCTGAGGGGATCCAACCCCACCTCAGAACAGCTGGGCAGCTGGACGGCTAAGTACTACCCAGGAGAACACCTGATGGTGACTAACCCTAAGCTTCACAGAAACAAATACAGTGAAATTTATATAAAAACACTAAAAAGAAAAAAACACTCTGAAAACAACCTATCAACAGATTTTGTATAGAACCGCCATAAAGGTTGGTGCCTGGCAAGGGGAAACGGACACTCACAACCCGAGACAGTCACCAGAGTCGCGTGGCTGCACAGTGATCCGGATCTCAGCACTCGCGGAGATGGAAAAAAACCGCTGCTGTCTCCTGCAGGCTCCGTCTCCAGCTTACTCACTACACCGCAGGATGACCTGTCTGAGTCTCTACGGTTTTTTCGTACCAAGTACTTCGCTTCGTCAGAGGTCACGTACAGCATCATCCGCGCGTATATATGAGGCGGCAACTGATTGAATAAACCGCCCCCTCAGAAACAACACCCCTTACTTTGCCTAATTGCTACACTGATTAAAACACCTTGAAATAAGGTTACTAGGCACAAGGTGTATGACACCTCACATGTGTGGGAGTGTTGCAAGTATAAATTATCATGCCACTCACCCCTATGAAAACATACACAGGAAAAGACCTCGAACGAACTAAGGCTATATATGTAAACAACATCTGCTGAAAACCTGTATTACATAAAAGAAAAAAGAACAAACTGAATTAAATAAAACAATAAAAATGAAAAACATTAATCATAAATGTTAAAATTCTAAAAGAATCTTATCTAAAAAAATAAATAGTTTGAAACAGTAGGACTGCTCATGCAACCCTAGATCCTAATTGCACTCCCACGATTATAAATTCATTACTCTTTATTAAACGTACCTTACTAAGCACCATCCTAGTTCTGAACATGAGTCATACTCCTAGATCCATGCTCCTCATAAGATATCTTATCCTTTCTCACGTGAACACTTAGTCCCTTAAATTTAAACAACCAGTTCATTATTAGCACTTCTTTAAAGTGTTTCAAAAGCGGAGTTAATGGCATAACCCTTTTGCTAATTCATTTTTTGGTATGTTTTTAAACATTTTCTCCAGGTGCTACACAGCGCATGTTCTAACGGTCTTTTGTCTTACCAATGTACTGTAAATTACAGCTACACTGTAAGGCATGAGAACCACATGCGTTGACTGCACATTAAGCTTAACTTGTAAATCGTACCTTGTTAGTTAACTCCTATGTAACTGTTTTCCCCTTGACAGATATCGGTCTCCACCTTATAACAACCACACCTTTCCGCATTTGTACAGGCCTTTTAACTCCTAGGAGGCGAGTTTTAAATCCTCCATTACGATGGACCTCGGAGACTTTGACTTGGAGCCAGAATGTGTTTAAGGTTAGGTGCCGTTGTGAACACTACTCCCTGGTTTGGACTTTAGTTGGGGACCCAAATGGTGTCACGCACTTTAATATCCCCCCATGTTTTTGCAGAATTTTTCTAACCTTTATATGGTGTTATCACTAAACTTGAGTAATCAAAGAGTGGATTGATTTTGTCTCTTCTCACTTTTTTATATATGAATTCATCAAAGATTTCCCTAGGCATCCTTTCTAGTTTTGTTGAGCGAAGAGTTTACTAAATCGCTATCAATCTCTTTGTCTAGGAATCTTATTCTTAAAAGAATGATCTGTTCTTCATAATCCACAGTCCTTAGAATAAAATTCTCTTTACCGAACAATTGATTAAGGGACATATTTGACCCATTCTTATGTGACCAACAAATGGGTCATATGTTTACACTTTGTACCTTAAAAGTGCTGCGTTGTGGGTGACAGTCATGTACAGTTTTTTGCCTCAATGTACCATCCTAAATCGAGAATCATGATCTTCAGAGTCTATTTTCTTTCACCACTCACTTAATTAAATTAACACCATTTTATTGTCTCTAGATGTCGTGATGAACGTCAAGATAGGAATCTCTTCTGTCCCCTCACCACAATATAATCAGTCAGATGTATCTCCCTCCACAACCTTAGACTCAGGACTGGGTACATCTAAAGATCACCAAGACTCACTCATGTCCCATATCAAATTTGGCGAATGACGGGCAAATGTTGTGCCCATCGCCGTCCCCAAGATTTCAAAAAAATTAGGGAGGGAAGTCAAACAAAAAATAATTGTGACTGAGGAATGAACTCATTGAGGATAAGGAATTCACCGTGTAATGGGAGTGTGGCTTGTGGGGAGTTGGGCATTGAAAAAAGTGGCTAGGCCTACCGTCCGGACGTTATTCTGTGGTATGTCTGGTGATATGTGTAGGGAAGTGAAATAGCTAATCGTGGCTAATCTATAAGTTTCCCCAACGAAACCTATCCAAACATTGTACAACAACAGGGTAGTCTGTCGTTAAGGTGGAGGTGAGTGAACTGGGCCATCTGGTTTGTAGAAAAAAATCAATATAGTGGCTAATTAGAGCGTTTGAGGGAATTAATCCCGGAATTATGGGACGTAGCAAGGCCTTTTAACGTTGCCCTTCTAGAAATCAATGAATTTGGATCTCTAAATTGATTGTCACAAATATTTAAGAAAAATGACTTCAACTCATTATAGTACATAGAGTTACATCAGATCAATAATTCTTCACAATGAGGGCCAATTAGATATTACTAGTTGATCAGATGGCTAATCATTGAAGATCTAAGCACTACTGAAAGAAAAGTTGCCCTCGACTTTGTCACCTTTACATTACACACGTCCATACTGTGATTTAAACAAATTCTGTATTTGTTTCCATATGCCTCAAAGGACACAATATAGATTCTTTGGAAACTGGTTGATGACAGGATTTCATTCAGATATGTGTGAAGAAAAAAACACTTAGGATTCATATTACCTACATTTATCTGAGTGAAGGTGATTAAACGGAAAAAAAGTATTAACAACTAAAAGTCCATCCTGACATTGTTATTAAGTCAGCTGATATACGGGAGTTGCGGAAATACGTCACCTCGTTGAATATTCAGGACTATTTAATTTTAGGAAGCTCATCCTTTTCCGGACCCCATCTCATATGTCACATTAGAACGACCTGCCCAAAGGAATTTTTAGTTCCTCATAAAACGCATTTGTATGGAGAGCTCTGGAACGTGTATTATTTCTAATTGGAATATCAATATTTGTTCACGGAAACTCCCCTATCCAGTATTTTTATTATGCCTCCAAGATACACAATCCTCACTTCCCACACCCCCAGCGACGTCCATTATTGTTCCATGGGATCTAATTCCGCACTTCTAATGTCTTATCGCACCTATACTTAACTTTTTTTCTACCCAATGACTGTCACTTCACTACCATCCACCCCTTAAAGATACCACTATGGTTTTTCAATTGTTGTTGAATGGTTTTGTGTTTGGGCGATATTATAGATTAGCCACATTAGAGATGTTCAACATTCACTATATCACCATTGATTCCTTCAAGAAAAGGTGGGTCAAGACAAAGCAATTATACACTTTTTTATTGACCTCCCACAAACTACTTCCCTTACACAAGGTTGAATTCAATTTTCATCTTCATTGAGTTCATCCTCCCGTCACAATTATTTTTTGTTTTGATTCCCTTTATTC